>CATIWR010134451.1:0-16524 GCA_949677035.1 Omphalea diandra | reverse complement strand
TATACTTGCAATGTATCTTGATGATAATTGATTATGGATTATGCCATTAGAATTTGATTATTGTTGTTATTCACTAAGACGGACCAAATTGCAAATTTTTTTCAGATACTGAAGAATAAGAATTGGACACTTTGGTGCTTTCAGTTTTACATTGAGACATGTGGACCACAGGTCGTCGGCTGAATCCAAACTCTCTCTCTCCATGTGTCATATACATATATGTACATCAAATACATGTTTGATTGTGTGTGTAGGATGGATAAAACCTTTATGCATATGTTTTTTGGACATGAATGATATGAGTTATGTAAATGAATATGGTTGTTACATTAGATCCCTTTTTATGCTTAATTGATGTGCTTAGAACCTCACTTTATACATGCTACTTTATTTATTTAAATCGACTCCTAAATTAGTAATTTTATAAGTTACCAGGTAGTAACTTGAGGTTATGCAATCAAATCTCCTTTAATGATCAATATAGCCCTTAATTCAACCTTATTGTTTGGCATGGTATCTTTTAACATTTATTTTATAAGGTTTATTATGTTTATATTAGGAATATCCCATCATTCAAATGTGTGTCACCCATCACAACCTTATACATATTATTTATTGCTTCTCTTACACCTTATGTTAATGAATTACATATTTAAACTGTTATGGTTGATGGCTAGATTTAGATGAACGTCACTAAGTGGATAATGAGGAAAATTGATTAATAAAGGCAAAACATAAAAGAGAACCATTGATGTACTTGAAGGTTGAATCCTTATATTGGGAAACTGAAGTTCCTAACACCTTTATTGAGTCATACCTAACTCTTGAACCATAATATATAGTGGAGTAAAGGCAAGTTGCGCCTTCTAAGGCCTATTTGGATTGTAACTCTACCCCACCTAGAAATTTGTCCTATCAAAATTGGGTGGTGACTTCACATCTTCTTATAGAGTTACTAATATACCACCTTACCTATAAGTCACCTGATCATCTCTTTACATTTATTTTGGGCCTTATCCACTTAGAAACCATTTTTTGGGATCCCTCAGTGGTCTATACATGCAACACTTTTAAGGTTTGTTCCAAAGTGTGACCCCTATGTTCCCTCGTTCCCTTTGTTAACCAGTAAAAGATTATGAGATATAAGCAAGATTTTACTCATTCGAGCAAAAGGTAAGGTGCTTACAAAAGTAAAGATTGTGGGAGCATTCTAATGATCGTGAAAATGATAGACTGTTGGCAAGGTCACACACCTATTTAAAAGGTATAACAAAGCCATTAAAAATTCAACATCCTATAGAAGAAAGTCCAACACCCATTAATAGATGACTATGGACAACTTTAATGCCCATTTGAAAGTCGTGCAAAGCCATTAAAACTTCCATTCTCATGGACTGATCTTTGATGATCATTAATAGAGAATAACGACTACATGAAAAATTTTCTACAAAGACAAGTACAATGTTATACTACCTAGTTTCTTAAAGCAAACATGTATAAATGTGCCTGATTTGACTTTAAGAATATAGAGAAAGCATGAGAAACTAAGGCAAACAAAAGCAAGACAAGCTTAACTTGAAAGTAACCTATCTTTTTATTGAATCCATAAACTACTTTATTTGTCAACTCAAGCACAAGCTTAATTTTGTTATATTCCTTATGAAAGGAAGCTTAAGTCTCTTTAATAAGTGATCCTTCCTTGTGTAATACATATAGTTTTTACATGTGAGGATCACTATTTATGATTAGATAAGGATTTTTTTTTTTAAATGTGTTTAGGCTTTGAAATAGTGCCCATGAATCTATCTTAGGTTAAGTTTACCAAGGGCTTAAAAACTTGTTGTTGTGATGTAGTTGGGTAAAACTAGAATGTAAGGTTTGAATTGGACTTCTAAGCAACTTATTTAGTGAAACTTCATATTAAGGATACTAGAGGAGAGGATGCAAGCAAGAGTTTTTATTGAACCTTTTATAAATCATTATAGGTTCACTTCCTTCTCCTTCCCAATCTTGTGATTTTTATCTCTTTAATATTTGTTAATTATCTCTTTAATTTCTAATTTTGCAAAAATTTAATATTATCCTATTCAACCTCTCCTCTAGCACTCCATGGACCAGTGTAAGTCTCCTTAGCTTCTAGGTTATATGACTCCACCATCAATGATAAAATTGTAACCTTTTCTATTAATATTTTATATGTCTCTACTATTGATGATAAAATTGTAACGTTTTCAATTAGTACATTACCAATAAATTTTCAAAAAAATTAGTTAGGGTGAGTTTGACATTATTAGTATAAATCTGATTTTATTTATTCAAATATCATATTTTTAAGTTTCAAAAATAGGAAAAAAAGTACAAAGAATAAGTATCATATGATATAATTTTTTTAGGCTCCAAATTTTAATTCATAAAAATGATAGCCTATAATATTTACTTACAAAGCATATAACACCATTTGAAATATTGACGTGCGAAATTGACATGACATAGCATTTCAGCTAGTGCGATCCACATTGAAACATTAGTCAACACGTTATACATTTAAAAAAATAACAAGATATACCTTACGGTTCAACGTTTTTTAGACTTTGAAGTGTTTTTTACGTCAATATAGTACTTTGTATTATACATCATTAATCATATGAGTGATAAATCAATTACCTTCATTTGCATATCTAACACACTTAAGTTGCTTGATGGCATAGCTTTTAAACTTATATTTTTATATACATACCAAAAGTAAATCTCACTCATTGAACAAAATAAAAGCTATAAATCAAAACAATTAATCAAATTGTATCTAATAATTCAAAATCAAATAATACATCATCATATTTTATCATTATTATTAAGTCAACTTAAAAAAATAATTGAATCAAGCCTATATCAAAATTGATTGACAATATTATATCAAAATGTTGATATTTCCAATAAAAATAAAACAATTAAAATTTTTTCAAAAATATTAAATTAAATTTCAACTATTTTTATTTTATTTTACAGATATATATTATAGTTGCTTTTAATTACTCTTTTAATTTTTAAAGATTTTATGTTATAAATCAAACCTTACTGTTTTGAAATATAACTTTCAACTTTTCATAAAATGTAGTTTATAAAAATCATATTATCATGCCACATCAACATCGTCAAATGATTTATTCCTTGTTTGACTAATGTTGAAGAATACAAAATATTATATTGACATAAACTAAAATCTCAAGAGCTAAATAGAAATAAATATTAAATTATATGATATTTTTGCATACTTTTTTGAAAAAATATTAATGATGTATCAGTTAATATGTTATAGTGATCCCATCTGCTGATCAATATTTTAAACGGCATTATATAATTTGTTACTTTTTATTACCTATGTGATTAATGCCATATATCATATGGTATCAATTTGATACAAATTTAATTTCAAAGTTCAAATTGAAAGGATTAAATCACAAACTAATTATCTGCACTTTTCTTTAAAATTATTCTTTTATCTAATCAGTAAACTAGTTAAGTTACATTATCAATTAATTCCACTGTTGATAAAAATTTTTTCAATTATGAGCTTATTTCAAAATTAAACTTTTGTTGATTTCTTTCAAATTTTACTTTTACTTATAAGGCTTATTTGGTAAAATCTATAATCAATCAAGAATAATTAAAAAAAAAAAACTAGTTTCTAATGTTTACCCTAAAATCAATTATTGGCAATAATAACATTGAATTCATCCTTGGATAATTTAAGTGGACATGAAGAACAAATTTATGGATACGAATCCTACATTAAAAAAAAAACTATGCTAAATTATGCCAGATTATGAAACAGTTTATTTGTACAAAACACGGTATTAAACTCAAATCTAATAATTTCTTGAACTATATTATTTTGAGTTTTAAATTAAACCATATACTAATTATTTATGGAATTGACACTACATATTTATGTTTAATCTTATTAATAATTGCATGTAATAATAAAAAATTAATTATGAAATGAAAACCCAAAATTTGTCGAAGAATTATCTTGCTCCACTAAAAATTCAAAATGAGCAAAACAGATTAACAAGCTTGTTCAACTGGAAATAATGGTAATGAATCCCTATTTTTCATCAAAAGAATGCGCTGAATGCTAAAATACAAACTGTTCGAAGTGAAGAAATAGCATTGATGATGCCGATATGCAAACTGTTAGAATGATGCATTGTAGGCTCTGGAATTGCATAAGAATCAGTCTACATCAACAAATGAAGTACAGTCAATGTCCTGAAGAGTAATTTTTCCAGTATACAAATCACTGATGTGAGCAGAACATAATGGGAGGCATATTCGGTCCATGCATTCATGAATTGCACCCATTCCTTGAACCCATTTATCTCCTTCCATTGGGTCCACATTTAAAATATTCTGCAGCAATCTTAGTCGATACACGATAGCATCTGCTCTGTCACAAAAATGAGCAACACAGGTAGAGGATGACTCATAGGAGGCCAATCTGATCAATGCTAAAGATAAAGCCCCATCTACAGGTTTTGGATCAGAAAGATTTTTATCTCCCATCATCTTTACCTCCCTCTCGGTAGGGAAGTGCACTTCTTCATTTCCATCCACGCAAGTAACTTTCAATTCTTTTGTGTAATGCCTTATGGCCTCACGTTTTGTCGCTTCATGCTTTTCTGCCAGTGTCAAAATACAAGAAAACCTAAGGTGGTAACTTACAACAGTTTTCACCATCTTAAAGTTGTGGCAGCAGCAAAAGAAATCTAGCCATCTTCTTCCAATCCCTGCAAACCACTTTATAATATCAGCATCTTCCAGAACAGTAAGAAAGTGGATTGGTCTGGGACGACCCATATTGTTTGTAAACCCAGCCATCTTAACAGCTTTCCTTACAAGTTCAATAGGCGCAGAAACTTTCATGCACAGCCTTGTCAGATCCTCCACAGCTTTCTCAGCATACTTTCTTTCCTCTTCTTGTTCAGCTATCCTTTCTTCTTTCTCCAATGCCTTTCTAGCCTTAAATGTTGATAATTGATTCTCCACCTGCTCTTGGAACTGATCATAAGCACCAACAAGCTCTTCCGGCAATTGATCTCTAATATGCCTTAGAGAGAGGAAATCACCAGCAGTAAGCATTCGATGCCAATTCCGACATTCCTCCAAAGACTCCAAAAACTCTTGCACCACTTCATCTGCCCAAGTTGAAAATATTTCTTGCACTTCATTCTCAATCTGAAAGTCAAATTTGAAACCATTGCTCTTCTTCAACTTCTTAAAAACATGACTCAGTAATTTCAAACCCAATTTTTTCCTATTCCTTTCCCGAGCATTTTTCATTTCTAAAGCCCTAATTTCCTTATGCCTAAGATACTTCTTCCTTGCTCTAATTGCTTTTTCTGACATAGGGGGATGCAACACCGAAGGTGAGACAGCCTGCAATTCCATCCCTAAAAATTCAATCTTCTCCGAAACTGCACTGTGGATGACTGTCTTTATTCTATCCACATCCAATTCCAACTTCTCCTCCAAAACCTTGAAAACCTCATTCTTCAAATTCATGGAGAACAACTTTGAGCCAGAAGTAATAACTAATATGCCATCCAAGTATCTAACTGCATACACCTTCAACGGCTTATAAAAGGAACTAGGCCTCTCGTTAACCTTATTGACTTGAAATTTGGGATTCTGTTTGCTAATTCTTAGACGTGTCTCTTGAACTTCTCTATCAAATTCATTAAAATAAACATTAATCAAAATCGAAGACAATCCACATTCTTGAGGAAACCCTCTCCCAAATAAAAAACCACCCAATTCAATCCTCAAAACTCCACATTCAAATAACCTTCTTATCGCACCAATCAAAATCCTATCCTGAATCTTGTCTTCCATAAACAAACATAACTTATCCACATGCCTACTGTCAAACTTTGCACAACTAAAGCAAACACTAAACCACCAACTTGGATTTTCAACATAGTTCTTAAGGTACCTTATAGCCGTATGCCGCCCCACATTAACACGCCCACCATAGCAAAAAGTAACAAACTGATCATCATACACAATTTCTAACACTACCCTAATAGCTTCGATAAAAACTTTTAATTTCAAGTTGGGCAAAACTAAGGTCTCACCTTTACCTGGCAATTTGACACAATGATTCTCGATATCGAATCGGTCGTCGAAAATTTCACGACCCATTTCTTCAATTGAGAAATGTTTGATGACAGAGTGGTAGAGGGTGGAACTTGAGGTACTGTTGTGTCCATTGACGAGGTTTGCAGAGGCAGAGAGAATAACGGAGGGCAAAGCGACGACATTTTGGATGAGATTGGAGAATCTGCCATGGGAGTATTGGTTGAGGACTAGAGCTTTAAGTTGGGGTTTGGTTAAAGGTATTGGTGTCGGGTTTATGGCTAGGGTTTGTGGATTTTGTAGGCTAGGGTTTAAGGGCTGCGTTGAGAATAAGAGTTTTGATGAGGAGAATCTTGAAAATGAAGATGTGAGACAGAGCGCTGTGATTCTTTTGGAAGTCATAAGCATTGAAATACGGAGATGGTGTGGCAATTGGTTGAAATGGGAGAAGAGTAAAAGGAACTGACTGTTCGTGGGCTGGTCTGAAAAAAAAAAGGGAAATACTGAGACCCAGCCCAAGGCTAAGAAAGCATTGTTCCATTTTAGTTGTTACTTCGATATAGTTAGAAAAATTTGGGATCTATAAATCTTTTGAGATCAAATTTAAAATTTTAAAAATTTTAAAATTTAAGAATGCATATCGTTTAAAATTTTTAATTCGGTTCATTATATGTCAAAATTAGAACAATTCGGTTTAATTATTTGATTTTTTTTAATAAGTTAGATTTGATTTAATATCATTTAGATATTAAATAATTTCAATTTATAATCTATAATTTCTCCTACCATTAAAATTAAATTTTTTTACCTTTAATATTTAAGAATCAAAACAAAATAAAATTTAAGTTTTAACATTTTCAATCATTAGAAGACCAAAATAAATAAGTAATCATTTAATTACTAAATGACTAATAACTTACATATTAATTGTTACATCACATGTTAATATTTACTGCAATCAATTAACATATAATCTAATTATTAGTTATTATAAGGAATAACTATTAGCAAGACACATTTTTAAATTTAAAATTTTCACTTTTAATCATTTAACGATCAAAATAAACAATTAGTCACTTCATTAAAAAATAATTAAAAACTTGTATATTAGTTATTAAATTGAAAAATGTTGTTAATATATATATATATATATGTGTGTGTGTGTGTGTGTGTGTGTGTGTTCAAGATGGTTATAGTATGGTTCGGTTTAGTTCTCGATTCAAATAATATAAAATCTTTAGTAGTTTTCCAATTGAAAAAATTGATATGATTTAGTTTTAGGTATTTTACCATCCATATCAAGAATTTTATATTTTAATTTGATATAATTTAATTATTCAGTTCAATATGAGAATTTTCATATCTTGTGCTCCACCCTTAGATAAATTGTATTTTAAATTTGGGATAAAGAAAGATATATTTATATATTTTTGAGCTAATGTTTCCCCAATATTCAACTTATCAATAGAAAAGTATGAACGTGTTGGTAATATAAGCATTTGAATGGTTTAATTTACAAAGCGAACTAATTTTAATAACTTAATTTATTTTAATATTTTAGATGAATTCTTAATTGCAATAGTTGTTAAAATCATCCTTCTTTTCAAAAAGTGAAAATACATTCAATCTTAGACAATTATTGCCTAGAGGAGTACAAAATTAATCATTTGATATAAATAATTTGGAGATGTATGGAGTTGTTACTTAGTACAATTAGGAGAACTTTGGTAACATCCATAACCTTTTTGTGTATAAACACGACATGCTTATTGCCCTTTTAAATTCGAGTTTAGATATTAGGTATGATATAAGAAAATGCTCGATCCTATTTGGTACAAAGATCGACCTCTTACTACTGTCATTTGTATGAAAGTGGTTATTTCGTTAAACTAGTTGTGAGCACTATATTTTTATATTGTTGGGATGCAAGCCTAATAATAAGAATGATGTTGATTTCATCTTGAGATAATGAAGGTGACAATATCTAAAGATAGGCAAAGCTTAGAAAACCTTTGAACCAATCCCACTCCATAGATACCTAAACTTGAACCCTCCCTCTCTTTTTTTTAGGGAATGGTTGTACATCTAAGTAGATAGCTATACAACCAACTTATATAGTTGTACAACCACCTCAACAAAAGTATAAAAGAAAGAGAACCTTTTAGAACAATATTTTCTATTAATGTTCCAATTCTTGTTTTGATGATCACAGATAAAGAGTTAAATTGACTGATATTTGTTCAAGTGTTCTTAAGTTAATCTTATAGGTTCTTTAATTCAAATCCAAGAACTTTAGATTTTTTACACTTTGAGAAATCTCACATTTATAAGAAAAGCAAAGAAAAAATCATTATCTTACTGCAAAAGCTTAAGGCTTATAAAGAATAAAAAGTAAGGTGTGTTAATGGTCAGTTAAGTCGATGATCAATGAAGTACAAAATAGGCATGAGGAAGTAGATAATATGTAACATCCTTATCCACATTCATTGAAATTATCACATGAATATATTCATTGCATAAATGATATGAAATCCCACATGAACATATGCATTGGATAAATGATCATTTAGATACGTGAATTGGATAAGCACGACAATGACACATGTACCATTGCATTTGGGATGCTTGAACATATATGTAGTATTTGTATAGTTGCATGACAAATTATTTTATGTTGTGTTCATGTTATAACATCATAAATAATGGTGTTATGGAGCTTATTTTAAAGTATAAGGAGCATCTAAGAATTAGAAGATGGATGGAGGTGCTTAAGGAGTGAAGAAGAGGGACTAAAAGAGGAAAGTGAACTTCCAACCAATAGGAATGCAACACCATAATTTTATCTTGTTGCAATAGGCTTAGAAGTGGAATTTTTGACCCTTTAGAATCAAAATTAAGGGCTTAGATATGAGTTATAGCAAGAAGAGAGAGAGAGAGAGAGAGCTAGGGAAGAAAGAAAGAAAGGAAGAAGAAGAAGTAGTAGAAGAAGGAGAGGAAGAAGTGTGGGCTGCTAGGAAAGAGTCCTAAGGTTTTCGAATTTTGGGACAATAGGTAAATTAATTTATCTTCTTCTCAACTGAAATTAACCTCTCATGACATGTTAATCATGCATGATTAGTGAGAATTATGGAGTAACTGAGGTAGAGCTCTTGGATGGAAGTTGAAATTTAAGAGAACAATAGCTGTTTGTGTTGGATTTTGCTGTTAGAGCAAAATTTTGTACCCACTATTTCATAACCCTAGAAGAAGAATTAGAGAAAGTGCAAAATATAAAAGTTGTAGCTTTATATTCCTATAAATTCATATGAAATAGTTTTGCTTGATTTAGTGTGTGTGAGGTGTTATGGCTCCTTCATTAGGGCTAGTTCACAACTAACCGAGATAACCTCAGTCTTTCTATTTTCTTATATTTTTTATGGCCTTATGTTCTTATTTTGACAAGTGTAAAATATGAAATTTGTAGGGTTATATCCCCTCTAAATACCTGTAAAGCAGTTTTGATTTATTTGTTGTTTAGAAAGAGATATGGCTCATTGATAAGGACTGATCCTGTACCCGAATGAAACCCCACCTTTCTTTTAATTATATTTTCCAAGAATTTGATGGCCATAGATTCAGAATTTGATGATGGTCCAAACTTAAAAGTTGTATATTTATGTTTGATATATATACCTATTAAATATTTTTGCTAAATCCAGTATGGTTGTTGAGATATTGTCCCTTCATCATGACTATTTGTCAACATGTTACAAATCTGTTCACCTTGAGATTGGTCCTTTATTTTGGTGACCTTATAGACTAAATTAGACAATGAGTGAAACATGAAAAATGTTAGTTTATATGTTTTGTAACTGATGGTAGATTATTATTACAATTGGATTTGTACAATTTGAGATACACCTAAGAATATAAGACCTACTCAAACTGAGATGACATTGCAATAGGGAAAAATTTAGAATTTCACCACATTTTCTGTGTGTCTGATATTGGCCTAAAATTTGAATGTGTTATATCATTATGTGTCTAGTTTGTTTTAAAAAAAAAAAGAATCAAGTCATTTGGATAAGTATATCTAGAGTTTTTACTATGAGAGTGTAGCAAGCTTTGGCTGCCATATAAGGAAAACATGCATAAACACTAGGTCCACTTGCATGGATCATGCCATAGTTCCATACCAAGCATTCATAATCATTTTGGCATACTTAAAACCATGTATGTATCAAATGTTAGGATCTCAAAACTTTAAGGAAGCCCTAAAGAGAGGACCAAACCTACCATAAAGGTTTGTCACATCAAAAGGTGAGTAAAAATGATAATTAGATTCTAATGTGTATATATGATAATTTTATGATGTGATTATGTTCTATTACATACATATGTGATTGAATTGTTACATTTTACATGTGAATACAAGTCAAGTGAGAATCATATGGTCTTGATGATTACTTGGTATACCATTTGTGAATGAGCACTTTCACATGGAACTAAAAGGATGTTGTGACCAGCTTATCAAACACTTACGAATCACGTGAAAGATGGACCAATAGGTCCCATTGGCACATGTTATTAATCACATGAAAGATAGACCAATAAGTCCCATTTGCACATGTTATTAATCAAATGAATCACTTATTATATGCTGGCCAACAAAATCAAATGTTAGTTGAATCACATGAATTCCTGGGAGCAGTGTTTGCCTTACATGGTCACGATAAAAATTAATCTATTGCTCTTACACTTGCATAGTCAAATGTTATATTTGTAATGTATTCTGATAATATTTGATTGTTGGCTGTGACATAAGAATTCAATTATTATTTTTATTCATTGAGTTGCAACTCACCAAATCGCAATTATATTTTTTAGATACCGAAGAATAGGGATTAAACACTTTGGTGCTTAGAGTTTTGCATTAAGACAAATGGACAACAGGTCGTCAGCTGAATTCTAACTTTCTCTCTCTTGTGTCATGTTCATACATTTAGATAAGAACTAGTTATAGTCACTAGCTTTGAACAATTAGTTAACATATATGTACATTAAATACATGTTAGATTGTGTGTGTATGATGGATAAACCTTTATACGTATGTATTTTCGAACTTGGATGCTATGAGTTTTGTAAATGAAAATGGTCATTACATAATAACTATTAAAAAAAGTTTTGTAATAATGGCTAACTCTTGCATGTGAACTCAACCAAACTTAACAATTATGGATAAGATTGAATGAGCATTAGCCAAGGAACAACAACCATGGACAAGTATGCAATGATAGTTGAAGGTAACTTAGCACTTCAATGAGTGTGGAAAATATCTCAATAACTATTGATAGAATAATGAGCATGGAAGTCCACTCAACAATCATTGAAAAAATTTATAAATAGGGTGGTGAAGATTGTGCAAATTGATTCAAGTTATAATAAGTGTGAAAGATGTCTCAATGATTATCAAAGATACAGTGAGTATTGAACTCTAACCATAATGGTAGGAAAACCTTATAGAAAAGGCTATGGAGTCTATGTAGATTTGACATTGTTTAATGACAAATGACTACTGTAAAACTCCTTAACAAGAATAGGATCATGTCGATAACTATCATGGAGAAATAAAAAAAATGGTAGCCAATGACCTTTAAAGAAAAATGATAAGGCTATTAGTCATTCAATGATTGTGGCATATATCTCAATGATCATTGATGGGGTAATAACGACTACTTTAATAGTTGTGATGATTTTTCAACTATGAGTATTGGTTAGTTTTTGTCTTCAATAGCTATATATTTAAAGATCTTTAGCATACCAAAAAAAAAAAAAAAAGGTTTTGAGGAAATTAAAATTGTGAATCTCTAAGAATAAATGCTGCTTGAAAAGGTTCTTATTGCAAATTCTTAAAGCTTATATAAGTCATCTTAGAAAGAAAAAGAAGAAGTTACTTAAAGCACTTTAACAAACTCAACTCAATTAGCACTATAAGGTAGAGACCTTCGATTGTAATAACTAAATATGTTAAAGTTTAATGTATTACAATTATTGAACTCATTCCGATTCTTTTTTATCTTTTTATTTCATTATATTATATACAACTATTATGAAAGAAGAATATAAGAAATGAAAATTGAATGAGATCAGGGTATAACAAGATTCATCAAATTTAATTTTATTACGTTGATGGATAAATAGTGACGACATTATCTAGTCATAAAATTAAAATATTAATATTATTTAAATATTAATTGCCATTAATAGCAATTAGATTTCCCATCACAATAAGTAGTTGATTAGAAGTTTAATTATTAATAACAATAAGAATTATAGTTATTGTTTTATGCTTTTAATGATAAAACTAGGTCCTTTCCCTAAAGATAATTTGTGACTAGATGCCTTTTCCCATCATAATTAACTTTTAATGAGTAAGCCTATTACGATGGATGGCGATGTTATTTTTCCCATCACAAATGACAAATAACGACTAATTTGCACTTTTAGTGATGACATTTCCCATCGCTAAAAATCTTTTTTCTTATAGTGTAGCTTGAATGTTATTGACTACTCTAAAAATCATGCTTCAAATACCTTAAGGCATTAAGATGTATCCTTTGATATTATGGTCTCTTTCCTTGAGTTGAAAGAGCATAGTTTTAAGAATTGAAGCTTTTGAACAATCATTGTCTATCACATCCAAAGTGGCTAAAAATTTAGTTGTGAGGTCCAAGTATGTAGGCTTTTTTTATCCTAACAAAGAATTTTCATGCTCTACATCAACTCTATAACTAGTTTAATAAGATTATATTTACTTGAATCTCCATATTCAATGAACTTTTCCCTAATTATTCATCTTTTATCAATTCAATGAGCTTATTCTATTGGCTTTTGGAGTTAAAAAAAAATAGCTTGAATGGCCTAAAGGCCCCAGTTATATGAGTCTTTGGTTAGATCATGATAGGAATTTGCTTATACTCTATTTCCATGATTGCATTTTCTCATTTCCCTTTCCTTTTTAAAAGCTTGAGTAGTTTAAAAGGGATTTTCTTTCATTTCCCTATAATATTGGATTTGATATTATTTAAAGGTTTATCCTCACTTGAGCTCATAACAGGTTTAAGTTTTCTTTATGCCATTTTTTGGAATTTCTTAGGTTTCTCAACTTTGGAAGCCATTTGATTATTTGATAGTGAATTGAAGCTCATGGAGCAAAGATGAAGACTAAAGAGAAAGAGAGAGAGAGAGAGAGAAAAGGAGAGAGAGAGAGAGAGAGAGAGAGAGAGAGAGAGAGAGAGAACATATATAAAAATATTTTGTAAATTACTTAGTAACTAATAATTAAGATTTTAAAGAAATACCAAATGATTATTGGAGACCCTGTTAATGTTTATTGGAATATTCATAGTGACCATGGATTATAGTACTACAACATTTGATAAGCTACAATAGGCCAATAATAAAAAATATTTTGTAATAGTTATGGAAAAATTCGAATTACGACTATGGACATTTTGTAATGTAACATCCCTATCCTTATAGATATTCTGTAACAATTATAGAGAAATTCAACCTATGACTGTGGAGATTTTGTAATGTAACATGCCTATCCTCATTCATTAGCATTCTCACATAAACATTGGTATTGGATAAAGGATCATTTAGATATGTGAATTGGATAAACACGACAATGACACTTGCACCATTGCATTTGGGACACCTTAACATATATGTAATGGTATTAGAGCTTATTTAAAACTATAAGGAGCATATGGGGATTAGGAGATGGATGGAGGTGATAAAAGAGTGAAGAAGAGGGACTAAAAGAGGAATATTGAACTTCCAACCAATGGTAGTGAGACACCATGATTTTGTCTTATTAGGGTAGGTATGCAAAATTAAAATTTTCAACTTTTAGGATCAGATTGGAGAGCCAAAAATGTTATGGAGTGTAAAAAATAGAAAGGAAGAAACAAAGAAAGGAGGAAGAAGAATAAAAAGGAGAGGGAGAAGAGTGAGCTAGCTTAGAGGAAACCCTAAGCTTTTCTAGTTTTGGCAAAAGAGGTAAGTCATTTTATCTTCTTCCAACATGAAATTCCTCCCTCATGACATATTAATCATGCATGGTTAGCAAGAATTATAGAGTATTTGAGGTGGAGCTCATATATGGTGTTTGTAGCTTAAGAAAAAAAAAGCTGATTGTGTTGTTTTTATTGTTAGAGCAACTTATTGTACCCATGATTTCATAACCCTAGAAGTGTAATTAGGGAAAGTGTAAACCATAAAAGTTGTAGCTTTATGCCCCATATAAAAGGATGTGAAACATTTTTGCTTAATTTGGTGTGTGTGAAGAGCTATGGCTCCTTAATTAAGGCTGGTTCACAACCAACCAAAATCTCTTTAGTCTTTCTGTTTTCATATATTTTAATGATCTTATGTGTTGATTTAGACAAAGTACAAAACATGAAATTTGTAAGGTTATATCCCCTCTGAACACCTGAAAAGAAGTTTTACTTAATTTATTTTTTGGGAAGATATAAGGCTTATTAATTGTGACTAACCCTGAACCTGATGAAACCTCATTAGTCCTTTAATTATATTTTTCAAAAATTTGATGGACATAGAATGGTAATTTGGTGATTTTCCAAACTAGAAAGTTATATATTTATGTCAAATATACATTCTTGTAAAGTATTTTTGTTAAATTTATTATGGTTGATGAGATATTGGCCCTTCATCATGACTAATTATCAACATGTTGAAAACCTGCTTATCCTGAGATTGGTAATTTGTTTTGGTGACTTTATAGGCTAAATTTGAACGATCGTATTCATATTTGCTCTGATACTAATAAATGTAATGACCAATTGTGTTTACAAATCATGTTGCTCTAATACCAATAAATGTAACGACCATTGATACCACTAAATGTTAGCATTTTTTTCCCACAATCTGTAATGCTACAATTGGTACCTATCAGAGCACTCAACATCCGGGATTTGCCCATTGGCCCCGCGATGTCATACACACTGGGATTTGCACATCTGCCCCACGTATGCTTGAGCCCTCTCTGATACCAAAACTGTAACATCTAAATTCATTTGTCCAACCAATAGTTGTGCCATCCATTGTTCTCATTTGTAAATCAGCTTTGATACCACAAATTGTAGCATCACAACGTAGCTACAGCTGGTACCTATCAGAGCACTCAACATCTGGGATTTGCCTGTCAGCCCTATGATGTCATACACACCGAGATTTACACGTTTGTCCCACGTATGCTTGAGCCCTCTCTGATACCAAAATTGTAACATCTAAATTCATTTGTCAAACCAATAACTATGCTATCCATTATTCTCATTTGTAAATAAGCTTTGATATCACAAATTATAATGTCACAATGTGGCTACAGCTGGTACCTATCAAAGCACTCAACATCTGGGATTTGCCCGTCAGCCTCGCGATGTCATACACACTTGGATTTGCATGTCTACCCCGCGTGTGCTTGAATCCTCTGATACCACCAATTGTAACTATAGTCTTCAATTGCAAATCATGGCATTTCATGTTTGGAAATGCATACACATTAAGGTTTGTTCATCATACATATATAATCCCATATGCATTTAATGTACACATGCATTAACTAATGTTAGGACCAGTGACCATAACCAGTTCCTATCAAATGTATGTACATGACGCAAGGAGAGAGAGTTGGAATTCAACCGACGACCTGTGTTCCATGTGTCTCTATGCAAAACTTTATGTACCAAAGTGTTCAAAGTCTATGCTTCAATAACTGAAAAATAATTGTGATTTGGTGAGTTGCGAATCAGTGAATAAAAATAATAATCAAATCCTCATGACATAATCCATAATCAAATATCATTAAGATACATTGCAAGTATAACAATTGACTATCCAAGTGCAAATGCAATAGCTTTCTTTTTGTCATGACCGAGCAAGGCAAACATTGCTCCTGAGATATTCATGTGATTCATGTAACATATGATTTGGGACCTATTGGTCCATCTTCCTGTAATTTGCAAGTGTTTGACAAGTCAGTCACAACACCCTTTTTAGTTCCATATGCAAGTGCTTATTCACAAATGATATGCCAAGTAATCATTAAGAGCATTTAATTCTCAGTTGGCCTGTATTCCCATGTAACATGTAATAATTCAATCATATATACATGTAATAGAACATAATCATATTATTTCCATGTAACATGTAACAATTCAATCATACATACATGTTATAGAGTATAATCATATCATACAATTATCACATACACCCAATGAATCCAATTATTATTTCTACTCACCTTTTGATGTGACCAACCTTGATGCAAATAGCCAAGGCAGGTTAGCAAAGGATCCACTTCAAATTCAAGGTCCAATCACAATA
>CATIWR010134431.1:0-10067 GCA_949677035.1 Omphalea diandra | reverse complement strand
AATATCTTTCTAATCCTGGTTGGGATCATTGGGTAGCTGCTAAGAAGGTAATGAGATACTTGTAAAAGACAAAGGATTATATGTTGGTTTATAGGCGTGTGGATGACCTTGAAGTGGTGGGGTATTCCGACTCTGATTTTGCAGA
Source organism: Omphalea diandra (assembly GCA_949677035.1). Classification (NCBI taxonomy): domain Eukaryota; kingdom Viridiplantae; phylum Streptophyta; class Magnoliopsida; order Malpighiales; family Euphorbiaceae; genus Omphalea; species Omphalea diandra. The sequence continues at coordinate 9,922 of CATIWR010134431.1, read as the reverse complement.
CTGTCAAAATGATATGAAATCCACTTTAGGTTATATTTTTATGTTTGCTGGTGGTGCTGTTTCGTGGAAAAGTGTTAAACAAACACTTATAGCATCTTCTACTATGCAGGCTGAGTTTGTTGCATGTTATGGTGCTAGTACACAAGCTATATGGTTAAAGAATTTTATTTCTGGGTTGCTTGTGGTTGATTCTATTGCTAGGCCACTTCGTATCTATTGTGATAATGATGCTGTTGTGTTCTTCTTTAAGAATAATAAAAGTTCGAGTGGTTCTAAGCATATGGAGATTAATATCTTACAGTTAGAGAATTAGTAAAGAAATGAGACATTGAGATTCAGTATGTTAGTACTGATTTAATGCTAGCTGATCCTCTAACCAAAGGACTCAGACCCATAGTTTTTAAGAAACATGTTTGTGATATGGGTGTTGTGAAGTTTTTTGATGTGTTTGGTTAGTGGGAGCTTTGTGCTTGTAATTGAACCTCTAAGGTAAATGATCTTGCTACATTGATTATTCATATTTATTTATATGGGTTGAGTGCTTTGTAGTTGTTTGTTTTGTGTATGTGCACATTTTATATATATAGCATGCTATGAGTTGTGGTTAATATGCTTAAGACTGGTGTGATTATCTTAAGCAGAGCTGGTTTCCAATTGTGTTTATGGAAACAAAGGTTAAGGCATTGTGATTGTATTTCCAAATGGAAATAACAGCCTTATTGTGAAGCCTTGTGAATTTCTCTTGCTTGTTTGAGCATGTGTGAAAGAGAAATATTTGGACTGAATTTCTCTTGCTCATTCGAGCATGTGTGAAAGAGAAATGTTTGGAGGACTAACAAGAAAATAGTGTATTGATCACATGTGGACACTATTTTCTTGCTACACTGCCATATCGAAATCCAGGTCGGTTAAGTTGTCAATATTTGTGACTATGGATTGGTACTATGTCAATAAGGGGCATAACTATTGTCATGATCCGATATTGATGATTTAATGTGGACAGGATTATGTTTAAGGTGTCACTTTATCAATAAACTATATGTTTTCTAAAATTATGTGGCCACACTTGAATTTAAAGTATTCAGTCCGAGAGTCATTTTCAAAAACGTTTTCTTTCTTAAAACATGAAAACGTCATAATTAATATTGTCCAAGTGGGGGAATGTTAGAATTTTTATATGGGCTAATATTAATTATGAGTCTATTTTAATTATTTATAAAACAGACTGAATAATATAATTTATTGATTTGGGGTAAGTCTAATTAAAATGTGATCAATTGAGTTATAGGCTTGTGACACCTTTTGTGGGCCGATATAGAAGACGGTCAGTGTAGACCTATTTTAACATGGACCTGTGATGGGTGGGCCTGTTAAAATCTATTATAAATAGGCTAAGTCCCTTCTCCTGCCTTTATAATGTTTTTGACAACCCTAGTTGCTACGCTCATCGTAGCTGTCTTGTGAGAAGGTCAAGGAAAGGAAGACTTAGCTCTCTTTCAACTCTTCTGATCTATTATCCGAGTATTCTATTTTCAGTGATTAGAATAATGGAACGAAACAATTTAGGATCCAACGAGTAATGAGGTATGCAATTTATTTCCGTTTTTAATCTACTGCGCAAACAGATACGCAATTTTGCTTTCACTTAATTAGGAATGATGTTCTAAATTCATGTACTAGATCCTGAAAAATTCTTACATAGGCAGCATGGCATGCATCATGGGTTCTAGAGTCCTTTTGATCAGGTTGATTCCCTTACCTTAGGTGCAGCTTGTTTCATTGGGTGTAGAGATTGGTGATTGGGTTTTATATTGAAATGGATTTTCTTAGTAAATTTTGGTAACGGGTGGGAATTAAAAGAGAGTTATCATGAATGGTTTTTGTGTGCACACATGGATTTTTAACTGTAGATGGAGAAGAGGAAGATACAGCAAGTGACAGGTGAGTTTGAAATTTTTCTTGATAATAAAAGAAATATGAAGAGAGTTGTAAGAGAGAAGTAGGTATGTTTTAATTTGGGATTTTTTTAGGGAAAATTAAGGATGGAGGTATGTTGGGTATAGAGATTGGATTTATAGTGGAAGAGAAGAGGTAGAAGATGAAAGGGTTTGAAATGAATTTTTATTTAAAAATAATGAAAATGAATGTTGGGTGCAAGAAGAGTCAATGATGAATGTTTGAAGTTTAAATTATTTAGAGAACTAGAAGATGACGAGTTATAATTACTTAAGGAACGAAAGAAATTATAGCGTTGGATTGAGCCTCTAACTCAAAATTTTTCTAGATTCCTCCCAAATTTAATATCATAATTGGAGAATTAGACCTTTGGCCTATAGAATTTAGACACTGTTGAATTGAATTGGAGAAGAAAGAGATGAGCTATGCAGAGAAAGTTTTGCATTCCAAAAGCCTACAACATTTTTGTCCAGGTTCAATAAATGCAAAGGAGGGCATTGTTTAATGAAAAATTAAAATAAGTCTAGTCCCATATTTTTTAATTAAGCCATTATTATTAAACTCATTAGTCAACTCATACTAAGTCTATATTTTTTTATTCAAACAAATGAATTAACTCGTGTATAAAATTATTTTACATAAAATCATAATAAACTCATAAGTTAATATAGTAAAATTGGTATAATGAGTAAACGTGTATGAATTTACGAGTTTACTACGTATATGGAATTTTAAAATTAATCTTAATTTATTCTATTCAAATTTATGGTTATAAATTGAATATTAATTAAATATTTTATTTGATAATATGATTAAAAGTTAATTTATATTATTTAAATTTAAATAAAAAATTTAATGACTTATTTTAGATTTTTATATTTTTATTGAGTAATTATTAGTGTATTTTATGTTAATAACTTAATAAATGTGTGATGAATATATATATATATATATATATATATATATATATATATATATATAGAAAAAATCTTAGCTTGGAATATGAGCTTAAATTTTGTTTTTTTTTTATAAACAAGTTCTTTTGTAGTTTTAATATAACTTTATGTGTATTAAATTTATAGAATATATTTTTTTATTTTTTTATATATATAGAATGAAATTTATATTAGAGTGTATATACACACACATACATACATGTATATATGTGTGTGTGTATGTAAAAATTTTCAATGGTTGTCTCCATGGATGATCACTAGTTTTATAATTGAATAATAAATGTTTATAGTTTTCAGTGTAAACATTAATTACAAGTCAAAATAATCAACATCTTTAAATTTTTAATTTAATGACTGAAAGTGCAGTAATTACGGGTGGATAAAAATTGTAGTAATCATTAAGACGTCACACACACACACTGATTAATAAATATTTATATTTTTTAGTGTAAATATTAATTGCAAGTTAGAAAAACACCATTAGATTTTTAATTTAATGACTGAAAGTGCAGTAACCACGGGTGGATAAAAATTGTAGTAACCATTAAAACATCACATACACACTAATTAATAAATATTTATATTTTTTAGTGTAAACATTAATTGTAAGTTAGAATGATTAGAATTGTAGATTTTTAATTTAAAAGTTGAAAATGCAATAACTATTGATGAGTAAGAATTGCAGTAACCATTGAAACATCACACACACACACATATATATATATATATATATATATATATATATATATATATATATATATATATAGAGAGAGAGAGAGAGAGAGAGAGAGAGAGAGAGAATTTAAAGGGTATTTTACTATATCGTAAACTCTTACAATTTTATGATTTGATTTTAAGATATAAGTTTATGAACCGTCCACCAATTCTAAGTTGACAAAATAAGTTTAACAATCTTAAATCAATCCTATTTGAATATAATCTAGTCCATTCACTAATTTAATTTTTTTAAATAAATATTACATAATTGATGTGAGTGGGTAATATAAAGAAGTTGAAAGAGATTTATCTTTAGAGCAAAATAACTGCTAAAGAAAGCGAGAGAGTGAAGCAGGAGTCTTTGATAGTTTGAAATATGAAATGATTAAAAATTAGGAAGGCTAGAGAAAAAAGGACATCAATCAAAGATCAAGAAAAATATACACATTTAACAACATCAAAAATCCTTACAAGATTTTCATTTTCATTTGTAGCCATTTTCATTATTATTTTCAAGATTATCAGCAGTATATTTTCCTATGATTATTGGTATAAGTAATTTAAATTCAAGCTCTCAATTAATTTAAATTTTAGTTTTCAAATTCAATGCATTAATTTAGTTAGTAGAATTCAAATAAATTCTGATAAAGGAGTTCGAGAATCCATATCAAATCTAGTTTGAACATCAGTACAACGCAATTTGATCTAGTTTGTGTGCGCAATAAGTGACACGCCTGCATTGATTTGCTCAAAATTATCATGAACCAACTCTTTTATATTACCTTTAATGAAAAAAAAAAGTCTTAAGTTCTGTTTGTTTCACATAAGTGTATTTTTTTTTTTTTATATTTTTCTCTGTTTGATACATCTAAGAAAATTGATCAATAGAGGATATTTCCATAGTTAAAAAGAAAATTAAGTCTTTTCAAGAAAATGATTTTCCATTTTGAAAATGAAAAGTTATTTTCAGAATTTTGACAAACTCATCAACATGAAATAAATCATATAAATACATATATTTATTATAATTAATCATTTTTTGCCATCGACACCGATCACTGGTCATCGGCGACCGATGGTGATAACAAGTGATAAATGATATCCACAAAAAATTTTATTTTTAGTATATTTTTTTCTTATATTAAATAATAAATAGTGTAAATATAAAATATTTATCATCTAAATTTTGTTATAATTTTATAAATTAAATGAAAATTAATATTTTTATAGTGTGTTTCAAATATTATAAAATATGTTACTCAGAAAATATTTTTTTCTAGGAAATAGTTTTCTTAAAAAATATTTTGTTTAGGCAAATTATTAGCCTTGGAAGTTGGGTTTATAGTTTATATGATTCACATAATTTTTTCACAAATTATACATCTCAATATTATGATTGATTTTCTGATTAAATCTTAAAACAAAAATGTAATAAAAATACAATATTATTTCTACATATTAATATAAAAATTATTTTATTTTATTAAATATATTTATTTAATAAAACAAGTCTATAAATAATTTTAAAAATAACTCTCAACTTCCATACGTAAGTTTGCATCTCTAACTCTCCCTGTCCGAACCCTTAATATACAATTTTTTTTTTAACTTAGCATTTACAAATAAATATAATAATTAAAAAAAAAAAGAGTGATACTAACAACATTGATCCGACAAAGATTATGTTTGTTTTTTTTATTATTATTATTATATATCGTTCATTTTTCATATTTTATCATTTCAATTTTTATATCCATATCATTTATTTTTCATAATTGCATAATAGTATTTTGGGCATCAAATATTATTATGATTGCAATGATACCCTTTAAGAGGGTGATTTATTTCTAAACACTTGCACGATTATAGAAAATGAATGAATTTTTTATGACTGTTAGTGACTAGTTAATTAGTAAGCAAGGAATTGAACCCGAAAACTCTTGCCATCAAGACAAGAGGTTATTTGCCGAAAATGAATGAAATTGATACAAGATTTTAATAAAATTAAATATAGAGATTGAAGGATATAAAATGAAATTTAGCATAAAATTTGTCAAAAAAAAAAAAAAAGAAGATCAAATGTAATCTTAATGTATCAATATTGTCGATGTTGCCAGGCGAGACACCTGACGTTTTCCGTAAAAGAGACTTCTTTGAAAAGTTTACCAAACGAACTGAAGAATTACATTCTTAGAGGTCGTGGATTAAAAGAACCAAACTGGGACTACTACAATCATCCAATATCACAACAAAAAAGGTAATGACATCTTCAATAGTTAATCAATCAACTTTTGTTTGAAACCTGGTAGGAACGCAGTTTTGGTAGCATCATCTTCCCACTCAACATCTCTCCACCAATTTTCCTCTGCTTCAATGACCACTTCATTCCTCTTGGCACTATTAGAGTTTAGTGGAAGCTTTTTCAGCAATGGGCAATCAAACACCTCCATTTTCTTGAGGAATCGGAATGGCAATGAGTTCCAATATATGCTCTTCAATTTTGGCAAACTCTCTAGCACCAGGACATTAAGTTTGCCAAATGGGTTCAGATTTTCCTCAGCATTCTGAATTTCACCTAATCGTCCAATGCTGATTATTTCTTCCATCTTTTCACAAAACGTGACTCTCAGATCTTCCAAATTTGGGGCAAGAAATAGCCATGTCAACTCCCGTAAACTTGAACAACTTCCAACCCTCACTTCTCGAAGAGTACCAAATCCAATATTCATCATAAAGTCCACTTCTAACTCTTTCAGCCGCTCAACTTGATAGATCTCCAGTGTGACAAGATGCTTCATAGCTGCTAAAGGTGATATATTGAGTGCTTTTGAACCCCAAAAACACTCGAGCGATAGAGCTTGAGTGCAGATTGACAATTTAGGGGTGTTGAAGAAGTCTTCGAGAGCAGAGAGACATGTTATGGTAATGCTCAATACCTCTAGATTTTTCAAACGCTGCAGTTGATTTATATCCATTCTGTTAACAGATAGAATGTTATCTTCCTCTTCTTCAACGGCAAAACCACAGTGGAACATTCTCAAAATTCGTAATGATGACAACCCAGATATCACTTCTTTCGGAATAAAACGTAGCTGATCAACATGCTCCAAGTTCAAACATTTCAACCCTGCCAAGGCCTTCATCTCGTGAGGTAGTTTTTCTATCCATGTATGTGAAAGATTGAGATGTTGCAGGGAAACCAATCTCGAAATCCCTCGTGGTACTTCTTCTATACAGGTATTGGAAAAATCAAGAACTGTTAGTGTTTTCGTGAACCGGAGGAAGTCACCTTTAGTCACAACAAAAGGATCATAATGAAGAAAAGCTGTCAAAAGATCAGGAGGGACCTTTGCCAGACTGTGAATCGGCTTTTTCATCGTGGAGATCCTTCCTGCGCCTTGTAAATTTTCAACATCTTTTGCTTCAAATAACCAAGCATGCTTCAGAATGTCAGAATTGGATGCCATGGATACCCATAAAGCCATGCCATGGATGAATTCTTGCATTTTTACATACTTGTTTTCTTTTTCTTCCAGTAGGCAAGCTCCAATTAGTGTATCAATTATCTCATATCCCATAAGGACAGCGTCCTCCTCTGTTCTATCATAATGGCCCAAAAACTCTTCAAGAATCCAAAAATCTATCAGATCATTCTTTAGAAGTTTGTAGTTCGCAGGGAACAAGCTACAATATAAGAAACAAGATTTAACCAAGTCGTTAGGCAAACTATCATAACTCACCACTAAAACTCGAAGAACCTTTGTGCTCATCACCGAGGCATCTAAAAACTGAAGGACCTTTGTGTTTGTGCTCATCTCTGAGGCAGATGCTGTTGAATTCTGCATAACAGACAACCCTTCTTGGCGTTTCCTAACGTTCGCCATTCGACGAGCAGTAGAAACAAGTAAAATTGGCAAACCACTACACCTTTTAGCTATGAGTTTAGCCTCGTTATAAGTTTCTGGATTACTAAGGATTTTTTTCCCAACTTTCTGCTGAAACAATTTCCAAGCCTCTTCCCATGCCAAAGGCGTCATTCTGATGTTCTGCTGAGCACCCATTTGCCTGCAAATTGATTCGGAACGCGTTGTTAATACTATGGTGGATCCCTTCTGTCTTTCTGAATAGAGGGGAACCCCCAGTCTTGTGATTAGATCCACTTTCTCCCATACATCATCTAAAAACAATAGAAACATGTTTTGGCATAACACATTATGAATGCTTTTGGCTTTCTCGTTAAAGCTTTTCTTCACCCATTCCTCATCGTCATCGTCATCAACAAACAATCTCACGGTTTTCCACATGCGGTCTAGAACACTCTCAAGCACCATATATTTTGATAGTTCAACCCAGATCACAATATCAAAATCATTGGGTGTACTAATGAACTTCCTATAGACTTGTTTGGATAGGGTAGTTTTGCCAACTCCCCCAATTCCATATATGCCAATGATCCCTACTTGTTCATCCATAGCCCACCTCCAAACCTCATCCATCTTAGTTTCTAACCCCACTTTTGACTTACTTATGGCCTTTTGAGGAACTCTTTTTTCCTTAAGAAACGCCTTCTCTACTACCAACTGAAAATTTCCTTTGCATTTTAGAGCAACCACATCTTCCAATCTTTTGGCAACCATTTGAAACATGTCATTCTCCCACAGATTGTGAATTTCGCATGGACTCTCTTTCATGAACTCATCAACTTCACTTATTTTTGCTTCTGCCTCTGATAGCCACCTTTGAACTTGTTCCAGTGGCTTTCTTTGATGCCTTTCATGACTGGCCACCCTCTTTGATACATCTTCCTTTAACTTCCTTAGTCCTTCTGTTGCACTCTCCAGAGCTTCAACATAATCCTCAAGGTGGTGAGTTGAGAATATGTTTCCCATAGACACTATCAAGGATGTGAATTTTGAGAGAATTTGAAAGAGTAATTAGTAACTGATTATTGAGATTTGAGAGAAATCTGGCTGAAGAATATTGAACAGATGTCTCGTGTTGCTACTTTATTATTATTATTATTATTGCAATAAATGGGTTGTTAAGCTTTGCTAAGTACATTATTCTCAAAAAAAAAAAAAACCTTTGTTAAGTAAGAACTTTTTCTTCCCCACCGCTTCAAGCGGGTTTTAATGCTGTTTTTTTATAGGATAAATGTGAATGGTATGAGCGCAATTTCTATAATATGTCGTAATTATGTCATATTAAATAATTTTTTAAAGAATTTTTAAATAAAGTTAATTAGATTATTATGTTTTATAGTTATTGTTTTTAATTTTATATTGAATTTTTTTACTTTCATTCATATATATTAAATTTAGAGTCACTAAATACAATCTAAATAAAGAGTATTAAGTTAAAATCATGTTCGACTACTTAAAATTCAATATACAATTATAAAAAATAAAAAGAATAAATATAAAATTAATATTATTAAATATAAAAAATAAATATTTAATTAATTTTATTTAATTTTTTAAAAAATTAGCAAATAGGCACGAGATGTCAGGCTAGCGCCACATAACAGAGTTCTTTTTTTTTTAAAAAAAAAAAAGATGGAAACAATTAAACTTGAGGCACAAAAATTTGAAAAGAGACGCCACCCTCCTAACGTAAAGTCCTGGCTATATTATTTTTTATTTTAAAATAAGCAAAACGACAAATAATGAAGTCGTTGGGAATTAATAAATAAAAATTTCAACATCCAAATGTCAAAAGATTCATACAATTCAAAATGTGCACGCATGAGAATGAGCTGGAATTATTCGATTATATTTCTAAATTAATGTTAAAATTATTGTGCCAATTCATAAATAAATAAACAAATAAGTTGAATCCAATATCAATGGATTAAAATGATGGGGTCCATGTTTTTTTAATCGTTTTTAGCAGATTGACTAGTTCTTGGTGGGAACCGAAACATTAAATTCCCCTTTAGCATGTTATGGTCCGATTGACTAGTAGAGGTGGGAACTGAATCCCACCATTTCATATTTCGTACAGAAAGGTTTAAGTTACTTGTGGAGAATGCCAAATCCTTCAATCACCTATAGTCTTAATTTTTTTTTTAAATAAAATTACTTTGACTTACATATATAAAATTATTTATTTAATGATATAAATAAAATTAAATTCAAGTCATTAAAATGACTGTGAATGTGCTTGGTTGGATGAGTATATATCTCAATATTATATATATATATATATATATATATATATATATATATATATATATATATATATATATATATATATATATATAAATATATATAAAAACAAATATTATAATTTTT
>CATIWR010134413.1:0-19119 GCA_949677035.1 Omphalea diandra | reverse complement strand
TTGTTGCACCCAAGTTTTTTAGATGAAACAACAATTAAAGGAATTTGGTAAAGCAATTAATCACATTCCTATCAAATGTGACAATACAAGTGTTATCAATCTTTCAAAGAATCCCATCCAACATTTTAGAAGTAAGCACTTGGATATTAGGCATCACTTTCTTAGAGATCATGTGCAAAAAGGTGATGTTGTGTTAGAATTCATTGACACTAATCATCAACTTATAGATATTTTCACTAAACCTCTAAATGAAGATAGGATGAACTTCATTAAGAGAGAATTGGGAATGCTTGATGGAAGCTCCCTTAAGTGAAAATTCTTGTTTGATCTTATGTTTAAATATGATATACATGCGATTAATGATTGCTATGGAAGGCTTTATTATTTATTTATAGGGGATCACATGTTTTTCAAAAAGGTTTCATTCTTATCCTTGCTGACTCATAATTCACAGTCGCTATTCCTTCTTCACGGTCGCGAATTATAAGTCAATTTCTCTCGGCTGTCAAATGTCAATTCGCAGTCGCGAACTTTCTCTCCACTGTGAATTTTGGTCATTAATTTCAAAATTCTGACCGTTACAATGCGTATTCCCAAGGAAAATTTGTCTGTTACTCACATTTTTCAGAATTCACGGTCGCAATTTCCATTTTCGCAGACGCGAATTTGAGTAACCACCTCACATTTATGTGATTTGATGGCCAAACATTTCCAACCTTTCATTTAATCAATTTCTAGTCGTTTCTTACTGTTTTCATACCCATTCAAGCCTATAAATACCCTCATTCAATAGTGTTTTTCTCACAACACTCAAACATTCTCACTCTCTTTCAAAATTCTCTGAATTGCTCTCAAGTAATCTTCATTTTCTGCCATGGCTCCAAAGAAGTTCTCTAAAGCAGATAAGGGCAAAGCAGTGGCTCAACCCTCTGCACCTCCTACCCTCCACCTCATGAAGGGCATAACCAAAGAAGAGAAAGAAAGATACAAGGCAAACTCTCCATAGGTGATTGTCCCCAATAAGATTCCTTCCACCTTCACGCTCGAAACCTTGGGTCTGAACGACGAAATCCATGCATTTCTATCCAATCTTGGCTGGAATGAGTTTATCTTCCTAGATGAACTCGGGTATGAGGAGGTGGTGTGAGAATTTATGTGCATCATGCAATTAAGTCGCAAAACTGACTCAAAAGTGGGATAGTACGAGTTAGTATTTCGGGGCTTTGGCGACCCTTATTTCATTACCTTCGACCAACTTTCTTCTTTTTTCAATTTACAAGTCGGAGAACACATACCCTTCATCATCTCCGCACTTGATGTAATATACTCCAAATTTTGGTCGGAGATTTCCATTGAAACCAAACATGGCCCCCCGTTCTTCTCTCTCCAAACATATAAAAACTTTGCCTTTGTGGATCCTTCATCGGATCATCACTTTCTCCATCAATGCGAAGGGTGATGGGAATGAAAAGGTTTTACAAAAAGACTTGGCATTCTTATTTTGCCTTGTCAAAAATAAACCTATCCAAACTGGTCGCTACCTTATGGATCAACTAATCCATATGAGTACGAAACCCAAAAACCAGTTTCTTTTGCCCTCCCACATTACAGCCATCTACCGCTTTATTGGAGCACTCAATGAGGAGAAAGAAAAATTCCTCACTAAGAAGCTCCTTCCCTCTCAAAGCTTCCTCGACCTAACCTATCTCATAAACGCCAAGGCCATCGATCCGGACACTTACACTTAGACTTTTGGCGCGATAGGGGCAAAAAAAGTGGAGTCCTCTCAAGTTTCGAAAAGAAAGAGGCTTCAAATCGACGAAGGAACAACACAAGTCCCTCCTCCTCCTCTTCAACCAAAAGCCAAGACAAAATTGTCTCTTGCCACCTTAGATCGCAAATTAGACAAACTAATGAGGATGAAGAAGCGAAGGTTCCTTTTCCTTTCACATCTACACAACAATATGGTGGATCTCCAAGAGAAACTAGGAGTCTCTCCTTGTAATCTTCCAAACTTCACTGAATTTGAAGATATGGAAGATGAAGATGATAATGAAAATGAAGTTGAAGATGGAGATGAAGTCGAGGGAATAACACTTGCACAAGTTGAAGACACTTCTAGTGATGATGAGTCTTATACTTTCTAGTTTAGGGATCTCTTTGTATTTTTTTTCTTTTTTTCTTTTCCTTATGTTTAAAAGTTTATGATCCCATAGTTATAAATAAATAAAAGTTGTTTCTTTGTTATACTATGATCTTATGTGATTATTATCGAATGCTTTTTAAATATTTACTTTTGCTCCTTATCAATACTTATGTATGAATTTACTTTTTTCTCCTTATGCACCCTCTTTTTGATCTTGCCAAAGGGGGAGAGATTGTATGAATCTAAGCTTAAGGGGGAAGGGGGAGAATATCACAATTTAAAAAATTATAGTATAAGTTAAGGGGGAGCATCATACTTATTGTTTTTAAATTCACATTGTTTGAATGAATGATATACTTGGCAATTTTTGTCTCAAGTATTCATTAAATCATATTACTCTCCAACTTCATTTTTCTTTTTTTTTATGCATTATTATTACTTAGGATCAATCTAAGTTGTCAAAATCAAAAAGAGTGAGACAATTGGACTAGGGTAGTTAACCCTAAGGCTTAGACCTCTTTTGATCTTGACAAAGGAGATTGATCATGTCTAATGTTTCAAATTAGTATTGTTTTGTAGCCTTTAGCTTTTATCTAAATTGAAAGTTGAATGTAGCTCAAAAATCTTCAAATATGAAAAGTGACTTCTAAATCACGACCGCTACTTTGTATTCGCGACTGTGATTTGTGAAGAAGCTTGCTAGAAAGCAGATAGGCGAAATTGCGAAGCTATTCTCGGCTGCGATTCATCCAAATAAAGGAGTCCAAAATTGGCAAACGATTTTGCGGTATGTGTCATGCCCCAGTCACGATCACGAATTTCGAAGCGACTCAAGAGGGAAGCAAGTCCATAACCACGACATGACAAGTGTCATAGTAGACCGTTGGAAGTCAAATTTCGCGGAGGCATCTTATTGGTAGCAACCACGAATCATGAAGAAGAAGATGACCATTTTTGGCAGACGAATTCGCATTCTCTATTGCATCCTGTATAAGAAATCTCGTGACCGCGACTTCTAAAAGTAAGTGAAAGGCAACGACTATATTTTCCTGGTAAACTAATCAGAAGCTGCCACGTGGACTAGCCATTAGACACAAACGAGACTTTTCTTTAAGAATTTGGATTTTGCGATCGTTAATGAGTAGTAGTGACCACGAATTGAGACTATCTAGCATTTAATGCAGAATCTATCAAACATGTCTCAAAGATTTGATGAGCTATGATCTACAATGTCTCTTTGGTGAAGTTTGTGTATAAATACTCCACCAAACAACCATGAATAAGGTTGCTAAGAAATTTATTATAAGTAATTGAAGCTCTCAATCTTTGCTACTCATTTTCTTCAATTCTCTTTATGAAATTGTAAGTGTTAGGTGTGAGCATTAAACACCAAGTTGTAAATTTGTAGTGTGAGCCTGCAAAAAAAACACTTCAAGATAGGTTTAAGTGTGAACCTAGTGAAACACTTGAGTGAGGTTGTGTGTTAGCCTAAAAACACATTGTTGTAAGGTTGTGTGTGAGCCATCAAAACAGAAGTTGTAAAAGTTGGGTGTGAGCTTGAAAACACCTTGAGATAGTGAAATACCTAATTGGTAAATTAGGGAGTGGACGTAGGGTCGATTATATCCGAACCACTATAAATCGTTATCTCCATTCTACTCATTATTCTTCCCTTCTTCTTTCTTTTTGAAATTTTTATACACCAATTCAATCCCCTTTCTTAGTGTCAAGGGACAACATTATTCTGTTTGGTTAAGTTGTCATAGATTATATGAAAGTTAATTTATATATCAAAATATAATCTAAAAAAATTAGAAAAATCAATTCATTAAAATTGATTATCCAACTATATGGATATATATTTTTGTATCGACTTAGATTTTTATAAATCTTAATTCGTAATATTTGGATCAAATAAAAAAATAATATTATAATCAAATGTTCAACTTATGTCTATCCCTATAATTAACCTTTTCTTGTAATGATTCCAAAAAGGAGAAGTTTGATATATTGAATTGCATATACATTGGTTCTTAACAGCATGTACATTGTTGTTAACTACATGTATATTTAATCCATAAAATAGATTAATGACAAGTACATTAGTTTTGAATTGGTACTCTACCAATATTATAACAAATTCTAAAAAAACTTTATTGATATACATTGTTCCTACATGTATATTGGTCCATTAGCTTTGAACTACATTATTCGTAATTACATTGTTCCTTTCATTGATCTATTCATGGATTTTAATATACATGTAGTTTCAACACCAATGTACATGCAATACAATACTAATGTACATGCAGGCAAATATCAATGTACAAGTAGTACAATAGCAAATGTACATATAGTAAATGATCAATGTATATAAATCGCACCTGTGACATGTAACGAAACTGAACATTTTGGTTTTGGGTCCACGAAGTAATATGGATTGATAATATAATTTGCATGTAAAATGGTCAAGACATTAATGAAGGCATTAATCTTCTTAAGAAGAAGATATTAAGGAGAAAGTGAATCATGCAAAATAATGCCAAAGTCAAAGAAGAAAAGATGAGAATAGAAAAAAGAACTTTAGGAAGGAAGAATAAGAATAATTAAGTGTTATAATTGAAGATTAAAGATAAAAAGTAGTAAATGGCCTATTTAAAATTGAAAAACCTCATTCAATAAGCTATTTAAGGAAAGCTACCATAGCTAGTAGAACGGCGAGTTCAAAAAGTGGAATGACCTGCTCAAGTACATGGAATAGCATTGTTCACTTATGCTTGAATTCGTCCAACATGAACAAAATTAGAGAAAATAAAATAACACTGAATGACCTAGATGAATGATTCGTTTAATAGGTGAATAGCTAAAGTAGTGTGACAAATGGTTTGTGTAGAGAAAGAATCCTAAGCAACAGCCTAATGAATGGCTTGTTCAACAAGGTAAAATGTTAAGTCAGTAATATCTAGCTTTTCAAAAAAGTGTTTTGGAGCCTTTTTGAGAGAATAAAGGCTCTCAAATGACTTTAGAAAAGTTCTAAGGCCAAAGAACTCATTTAAAAACTTTACATAAAACTTTAAAGGGATTATTTTTGTATTTGAATAGTGTAAGGCTTAAAGCTATATTTTTATATGTTTTGAGTGTTAGGCTTTTCTTGTGCACTCATTATATTTATTTCCTATTAAGAAGCTCAAAATTTAATTGGGCGATTCCTTGTAATATATTTTAGGTTAGTGTACAGATAACGAGGAAATAGACAAAAAGGCATGTGTACTTTTAAAAAGGTGAAGTTGCCATGTCATTCTCTCTTTCTTTCACAGCAAAAAAAACAAACTGCAATACTCCAAGAAGGCCCCTAAAGTTAAATTACCATAATATACATGGATTACAAAATACTAAATTTGAAGCAATCATACCAAACAAAAAATATCTATAGAGTTATAAAAGAAAATTAAAAACAAACATTGAGAAAATTAACATTCTTTGCATCACTATTTTTATCGCCATTGCCACATAAGCAAGATTCTTTTTGTATAGAGTTTATAATATCATTATACTCAATTCTCTCGTCTAAGAGCAATTATGCACTAAAACCATGATATAAAAAAAAAAGAACAAATAAGATAGTTTAATATAGGATAAATGAATCATATAGTTTAATGCTTGAACCTTGAAGACAGGGATTCTTCAAGTGATAATGAAGAATGATGTGAGTCACTAAAAGCACAAAATACAAATTATTAAGGCTCTCATACCTAAGGATGAGCTGCTATAGTATGGTGAGAAACGATACTATGAAAAATTGGGATACTTCAATTCATATTGTGAATAATCATATACATATTTATACAACATATTTACGTTAGGAAACATCATAGAATTATGTCACAAAATACAAAAATCCAACTAATTAGGCAAGAAAACAGCCTATACACTAATTATGAAAAAATAAATAATTACTAATTAAGAAAGAACAACTAGTACAACGAGTTGACAAATTTTCTAATAGATTTTCTAGTTGACAATATGGATTTATCATTCCTAATTTGCCAATAATATCTTAAAAAACTTGATTACTTAGTCCTTTTGTAAGGACATATGCAAGTTGACCCCCAGGTAGAACATATGGCATGTAAATCAATCCACTATCCAATTTTTCTTTAATAAAATGCCTATCAATTTCAACGTGTTTGTTTCAATCTTGTTGCATTGGATTATGTGCAATACTTATTGTTGACTTATTATCACAGGACAATCTCATTAGACCACTCCATTTTATTTTCAAATAATTAAGAATAATTTTTAACCAAAACAATTCATAAGTCCCCAAACCCATAGATCTAAATTCTACTTTTGCACTTGATCTATCCACAAAAATCAATTTCTTACTTTTTCATGTTACAAGATTGCCACCCAAAAGAGTACAATACCCTGAAGTAGACTTTTTATTAGCTAGTGAGCACGCATAATCAGTATCAATACATTCTTGAGGAATTAACTCACTATTTCTCTTAAAAAGAATCCCTTTCCCTGCACTTTGTTTTAAGAAGTCCAGAATTATATAGGCTACGTGCAAGGAACTTCCTTAGGATCATGCATAAATTAACTTATCACACTAACAGAATATGTTATGTTTGGCCTTAAATGTGATAGATAAATAACCTTTCCAACTAAATATTCATACATTTCTCGATCAATAGCAAAATCTTCACTGCCTTTACCAAGTTTATGATTAGGTACTAGAAGTTGGCAACAACTTACAAGCTAGTCTCCCTATTTCTTTGAGGAGATCAAGAACATATTTTTGCTATGAAATAAAGATCCCCTGTTTTGAATAAGCAACTTCAATACCTAAAAAATACTTCAATCTCCCTAGCTCCTTTATTTCAAACTCCCTAGTTAAACGTTCCTTCGTTGCTTGTCTCCCCTCATCATTGTTGCCAATCATAATTATATCATCATTATAGACTAACAAGGTTGTAACTTCCCCTTAATTTGAATGTTTAATAAATAGAGCACGACCACATGGACTGTTTATAACCCATACCAAACATTACTTTAGCAAATATGCCAAACCATGCCCTGGGTGATTACTTCAGGTCATAAAGAGCTTTCTTCAACCTACAAACTTTATTATCTTTCATATTGTCATGAAATCCTGAAGGAATATCCTATTGGAAAGGGATGACAAGGAATATGGAATTTGAGTCAAATTCTTTCCTAATTTTTTGGTTATTTATTTTCTTATTTAGGCTATGTTATTTTTTCCTATTTAGGTTGTGGTTTAGTTTCCTTGTTATTTAGGTTGAATTAATGGGTTAGTTTCCTATTGTATATAACTGTACAGATCTTCTTGAGGAATATAGAACATAAATCTTCAAAAATGTTTTCATGGTATCATGGCAAGGTATGATGCTTGGAACAAACAATTCTTCATCAATAGTGGACTCGACAACAAATTCAACCCTAAATGCATCGAGATCCCTTGGGAGTTCCTTCTCCACCTATGACATAAGCTATGCTCTGTAGAATAATCAACGCAAATAAAATGGGTCCAATTTTTATGAATAGTTTCAATCTTTTTTTGTTAGTGATTCAAGGAAAAGTGGGTTACCTAACTGGTGAAATCCCTCCTGCAACAAGCAGTGTGAAAGTTACAGGACATGGGAAACTGAAAATTCTATTACCACGGCATAATTAGCCAATTCATGGAGCCATGAATAGGATGCACACATCTGTTTTGCAAGAATGCTCATGAAATATGGAAAGTCATTCTTGAGATGTACTCAGATCTAGAAAACACGTCTCAATGCTTTGAAATACATTCTTTCCCGTAAAACATAAGGCAAGGATCAATAATAGTAATAGAGTACTATAGCACGATGATTGATCTATGGCAATAAATGGATTTGTTTTATACAATTCCATGGAAATATGTACAAAGAAGTCCTTCAGAAAGATTGAGTATTTGATTTATTCAAAGACTCAATAAACTCCTAGATGAAGTACGAAGTTGTATTCTTGGAATCAAACCCTTTCCATCACTTCATGAGGTGTTCTGTGAGGTTCGACAAGAAGAAAGCAGGAGGAAAGTCATGCTGAACTAACCCTCATACAGAGTCCTGGAGAAACAATCTCAAGGATCTGCACTTGCATCTATTTGGTTTCAACCTCAAAAGAAAAAAGAAAATCAACAGTGGTGTGAAAACTACAAAAGGTCATATTGGACAAAGGAGATTTGCTAGGACATTTATGGGACACCTCTAGATTGAAAGCCACAGAATCAAAGGAAAGGAACCCGTTAAGGGCATGTAGCAAAATATGTTGAAACAAAGAACCTAATACAACAACTTTCACACTGGAACAAATGAAGATTTTAAGGTCCCTTCTTCACCAATAACAAAATTTTGAAGCTTCAGGTTCTACAACTAAAATGGCATAATGAGGTAATATCGCATCATCTCTAAGGAAAGATTATCTAAATAACTGGATTGTTGACACAGGTGCATCAGATCATATGATAAGAATTCATACAGCTTTCTTTAATGATAAAAATTGTGATAGTGGGTAAGAGATGGTTCATCACCTTCATAGATGACCATACTCATGCATGTTGGGTCTATCACTTGAAGAACAAATATGATATTGGGTATGTGTTTCAATAGTTTCATCAGATGAAATAGAATGTGTTCCAATGCAACATTCACATACTCTATACCGTTGATGGAAGGGAGTACTTTGCACAAATCCTTGGAGATTACCTCGTTCAGAATGGCATATTTCATCAAAGCTCATGTACATCTACTCCACAATAGAATGGGGTTGCATAACAAAAAAATCATCATTTGTTTGAGATAGCTCGATCACTCAAGTTTGCTAGTAGGGTTGGGCATTCAATTCAAACCAAACCAAACCAATGAAAACTGAAAAACCAAAATGTATACTTTATAAATTGAACCAAACCGAATTAAACTAAAATATTTCAGTTCGATTCGGTTTGATTTTTCGGTTTGGGCTTTAAGGCCTAATATCATTGAATTGTTTATTTCTTTACATTTAATTAGAATAAAATTCATAAAAGCAAACTTGTTTTCTCAAGATGTCATAGGGTTCCTTATTGATGACCCCTTAGATACAAATCAGTTCTCTCTTTCATTGAGCCCATTATTTTTTTTATTCAACAAAAGTTCCCTATTGTTAGATATCAGAGAGGATAATTATGAAGGATTCATGTTAATGCAGTGACAATGTAAAGTTTTCATGTCTTCCTACAATGAAAACCAAGAATGGATGGTTTGCAATGCATGTGCTAAATACAGAATGACCATATACATGAACTTCAAGTCTAGGGAGCACATATGTAGTCTTGGAGGCAGTGTTAATAGGTTGGTTTATCAAGGTAAGGAGGATCTTCTAGTTCATTAAGAAGACCTTTCCCTAAATTTTGCTTCATACAATGATGTTCCTACCATAACATCATCTCACACATCCTATGCAGTAGAAGACAAGTATGATTTGATGGGAGGGATTGATGTCATAAAGCTAAAGAAGATGCAAAGTAGATTTCAAAGTGAAAATATATGTAGTTTAATTTTAAGTCATTCTATTTATTTTAATCATGGGTAGTCTTTAACTAGTGGATAATTATTTTGTTGTAGAAAGTTACTGAGTTTAGATAACCACAATTTACACTTTGTATATAAACAGAAGTAGGAGATTAAGGACAGGAAGAAAATTTTAATTGAAAAAGGAAAAGTTGTTTTCTCAGGAGGTCTTATCCCTCTTAATAAGCAGGTTCTGTCCTTCATATAAATCATTATTATCTTTGTTATTTAATAAAAATTCCCTATAATTAGATCCAATTTCTAGGAGCATAACATCATTTTGCCTCGTTTCTACCATCAAAATCATCCATTTTCAATCAACAAAACTCTCCCCAATTTCTCTTGTATACCAAACCCCTATAAAATGCCAAAGGGGAGACTCCAAATAACCTAAGCCATGTCATACTGTAGAAACAAATAAGAATCAGATTCACTAAGATAATAGCAGGTGACAACAATCAAAAGGCAAACATTCTTATGACTCCTTTTCAGTAACAAGCCATTAACATTTACTTTTTAAAGAACTGCAAATAGCCTTTTAGTAACATGCTAGATGTTATTTATCAAGAGAAAAGAATGCTCATAAGGAAGGAAAAACTCATATTTTGCCTTTTGCACTTTTATCATTTTTGACAATTGGCCCCTTCACTCTTATTTGTGGACATTGTATTCCTGCATTTTTATTTATACACATATTAGCTGCTAATTTAACAGTAGCTAGGAGCGTAAACCATACATACTGTTAAGTGAGAGTATGTCTAAACAAAAGCAAATTGAATAGGATTGGGTAGTGTGAGAATGTGGAGTACGTGTCAAATATCCATATGTGAAAGTGAATAAAAAAATTAAGGTTAGCTTAGTAATTTAAGGAAACCAAAATCCCTAAATCTAAAATGCATCAACATAACCTCTTTCTCCTCTTACTCTCCCCCACTTTTGTCTTCACGACAGTAACCCACTACCACATCACACCACCAACTCAAATACCATTACCTTACCACCACCACAAGACTCACAATCCCACCATTGACAATCTAATAATAGAATCAACAAACTCATTGGGCCTATGACTTTTACAATTGGGCCAACATCCTTCATGTTCAAAGGATAGATGCAACTAACCAATGGGGAAGTAAACTATAGTAAAGTAGGGCAATCAGTGAAGTTAGTGACCATCCTTGACTTTGATTTGCATGTGTCTTAGCCAAGTTGTTAATTGCATGATGATGAGATTTACAATTTGAAATAATAACACCATTATGATCAATAGGGGCATCAAAAGGCAAGTGTCTCACCCTAAGATCCTCACTCAGAGCAATCCTGAATGCTTTGGGATTAACCAATCCTAGTTGAGAGATGCGCTCTCAAGAAGTCCTCGTCTGATGCGCCTCCAGCACTATTCTTCTAGACTTCGAACGCACTAGTTAGAATCTTTCCTTCCTTCTCCTTAGCATTTGTTGATGCACCAATAGAGAGTTCCACCAGTATCACATCTTGCCATATATCTAGCTCTATTAGGATATGCTCATAGCCAATCACTGTACCAAGACTCTACTTGCTTCCTTTCTTCCCTTGCACAAAGTAGTAAGGCACACCCCTTTTCATTGTGCTCTCTTGTGTCTCATCTTGATGTTTTCACCCCTAGTAACATTGTCGTGCATGGCATTTCTACCCTTTTTAACTACGTTTATGGTATGGCTAACATAAAACATTCGCAGCAGGATGTGGTGTCGTAACCATCGACTACAATGAGTCTCCTAAACATGTGTCATCTTCGAAGTACTATTTTATGGATCTTTTATGTCATTTTGGGATTAAAGATTAAAACAATGAGTTTGTTGAACACATGTTGTTACCTGTACACATGTGCCTATGATTTATTAGGGTAATTGATCGAAATTCCTTTTGTTGACACTCTTGTTAAATTAGGATTTAATGTGTGTACAAATAAAAGTGTAATGATACAATGTTCACAAATAATAGTGGAGGGGGCAATTGTCAAAAAGATAAAAGTGCAGGATGCAAAATATGGGTTTTTCCCATAAGGTAAATATAGAATTACAACCACATGATTCACTTGAAATTGACTATAAAAGTCCAAAAACTAAATCTCCCTATCTAATCCAGACTCTGATTAAAAGAGTCAAACAAAAATAAGCAATGAGAATAACTCTGTCATCTTCCTTTCATTAATATTTCTAAAAAAAAGAAAAGAACATTTTATGATAAGATATTGTTTTCGTGTAAGAACTATACAACATGAAAATCCTATAAAAATAGGAAGTTATGTGAAAAAGAATCCTTCTGACAATACATAGCTCTTCATAGATTTTACTTTAGATCTTTTTGTTCAATCATCTCTCTCTCTCTCTCTCCAAAAATGTCTTAAAACATTATTTCACACTTAATATATTTCCTAAGTCATCATACTTTCCTTAATATTTATCACTATAAGATGTTTCTCAGGCATTCCAAGTCAAGATTATTATTTTGTAAAGGCAATTGTAATCATGTTTGGGCTCTTTTTTATCATACTTCCCTCACCTTAAACAAGACAACCAAAACCATAAGAATGCCAAATGGTCTCCCTTTCTATCTAATTTTTCCTTATACACTACTTGAATTTAACAAATAAAAAACCCTTATTTAAACAACCTTATATGGCTTAGTGAACCTCGTTCCATTTAAACCTAAAGGCTTTGTTAAAATAATTACATAAACTCTAAATATTAAAGGCTTCAATAAAATAATTACATAAACTCTAAATGTTTACATGTACAGTCAAGCCAAAAGGGGAAATAAGGTTGGGAAATTTTTCTAGTTGCAGAAAAACCAGTTCGAGTGATCTATCATTTCCATATTGCTCTAAATAATAAGGTCATACACTTGAATAAATAAAATAAAATAAGTACTAGTAGATATGCAGGATATAGACATGACTTTTGCACAAAGCAGCATGGTTCGTAGCACAATATTGTCTCTTCCCATTTTCTTTATTAGCTTGGTAAGTTTTATTTTTAATTTTTAAAAAAAATATTACAAAATGCATTTAGCTTGGTAAGTTTCATCTTCAAAAAAAAAATCTATCATGAAATGCATTTGACCGTCAACGATAAATTGGTAGTAATTCCATAATGTGCATATAGAAAGCTTGGAGTCTAATCTTTTACAGCAAACTTATGAAAATAATTCAAAGAAAGGTTAAGAATTAGCATATTTACTTGGGGCAAGGAGATGGAGAATGTGGAAAGAAAGAACTCTTCACATAAGCCTATACAACAAGCAATTTTATACAATTAGAAACTAAGGCATAAGGATAAACAAAAGTGGCTAAAACCTATAACTTCCACAATGGTTCAACATCAAAGAATTCATCCTCCATAGGGTTCTATAGATGTAGCCATAAGCCATGCATAGTGTCCACAATCAAATCAACATAAAATGCTTGTTGCAGCTGCAATTGCATATTTCAAGTGAAGTTATGAAATTCAGTTAGACCTTAGCGCAAAATCCAATGATCATAATTGCATCAAGTGCAACACTCAGATCATTGAATATTTTTTGCCATCTCAACACATCTTTACAAAACCAATCAATATATATATATATATATATATATATATATATATATATGTGTGTGTGTGTGTGTGTGTATCATTAATTCCAGTCTTAGAGTTATTTTTAAACTATTAATTGTCATTTATCAAACAATTGTATATAATACAACCACGTGTTATTACTTTACATTATGTTAAAGAAAACTACAATATCAAAAAAAAATTATAAATAGGAGATTAGAAAAATTAACTGACATATAAAAAAATTTCTAAATAGAAAATTTAAAAACCTAAAAAGTAAAATTCTAAATAAAAAGTTAAGATCATATAAAAAATTTATGAACAAAAAATTAGAAAAATATAAAAACAAATATTTTAAAAAAACTTCTAAATAGAAAATTAAAAAAACTTAAAACGTAAAAATTATAAATAGAAAGTCAAAATTTACATTAATTTCATTATTGTTGAAAATTCTAAGCATATAAAATCTAGAGGTAGTGTAATAATAGATTATCAGAAATTCTTTCATTTAAATTTAACAAATTTTCTCTAAAAATTATGTTGCACAAGATTAAAAGTATGAATTAATAAACAATTTTTTGTTATAACTATCATATATGTATCTATAATTTGCAATTATCTATCAATTTAATATTATTAATTAATTATCATGAATTATTATGTTTAAATTTAATAAATTTTCTTTTGAAATTATACAACATGAGATTGAAAGTATGAATTAATAAATAATTATTTATTACAACCACCTTTATACATAATTATAAATTTAAGAAATTTGTTTTATATTTTGTTTATGTGACAATATCATTTTTATAAACAATAATTAATCATTCAACTAATAAACTAATTATTTAATAAAAATAAGTAATAAATTTATTTAAAATTTATTATTATGACCATACTATGCAATATGCAGACACCCGACTTGTTATGACGCAGAATGTAAATGACATGAGAGAATGAGGTTTGCATTAAGATTCTAAGGTGTTGTGGTTTGGTTGGCTTTTGTAACCTATGTTTAAAGTGCACGGGGATTTCCAAACCTTAGTTTTGGGAAAGCTGGATTTTCCAGCTCTCCCAAAACCAAGATTTATGAGAAGCAGGCAAAGAAAAATTACAAAGAGATAGAGCAACAGCAGTCCCAAAGCATGGGACTAAACAACACTTAAAAATTGAATCACAGGTTGTGTTGGCCCTAGTGCACCAAGAAAGAGGGGTTGAATTGGTGGAAGATTAAAAAATTTGAAGGGAAGGTTAGGTGTTTAAAGAATTGAGAAGTAGTAGAAGCAATAAAGACAAAATGTTTATAGTAGTTCGGGTGTTAACAAATTCTACATCCACTCCCCAATTCTTCAAAATTGGAATTTTACTTAACTCAAAATGGTGTTTCCAAGTTCACACCAAACTTGTACAAAGTGTTTTATGGCTTACACACAACCCTTACACTTTGTATTTCTAGGCTTACACAAAACTTTAGTCAAGTGTTTTAGACATACTGACATTTTAACCTATTATAAGAGTTTTAGAAGTTAGGCTAACTCTTAGTCTAATTACAAAGGTGTTTAATGCTAACACCAAACAATCAAGAATAAGAAGTTATGTAGCAAATTTGCAAGAGTTTGATTACAATTAATGAAATTCTCTTGCATTTATATCTGTTTGGCAGAGTATTTATAGGCAACATCCATTAAAGAGATGTTACTCACAAACTATGCCTAAATCTCTAAGGTGAGCTAGGTAGATTTTGCATTAAATATCTGTCAAACTGAAGTCATGGTCGTGACTAGCATTTCGCGATCGTGATTTTCCAATTTACAATGGAAAGCCTAAAATCGTGGCAGAAAACCTTGTTTTGTGTCTAACAGCTAGTCCCTGTGTCCTTTTCCCATTGGTCATCTAAGAAATATAGTCATTATGTTCTACTGTTCAGCCAAAAGTCACGGTTGTGATTGATATCCTTTTTGGACATGACTAAGACTGCAAATTCCTCTATTTGGTAAGGAGAAAACACTTTCTTTGATTACAGTCGCTATAGGTGTAACAACCATTTTCATCTGACATAACTCGTATGGCTCTGATATCAATAAACTGTAACGACCGTATTCATATTTATTCTTGATTACCTTCACCCTATCTATAGTATCTTGCACTAATTCTGGCCCTTGTAAAACATGCATCCCTTCTTCATCCAAATAGATTGGACTTCGACATTTTCTTTCATATAGTGATTCATATGGTGCCATATGTATACTGCTATGATAATGGTTATTATAAGCAAATTCAATCAAGGTAATATATTCATCCCATACACTTTTAAACTCTATCACACAAGCTCGAAGCATGTCTTCAAGTGTTTGAATTGTTCTTTCTTCAAAGTCCTCAGTAACCCATATATAAAGTCCATGGTTATTCTTTCCCATTTCCATATTGGAATCGTCAATGGTTTCAATTTTCTAGCTGGTGCTTGATGTTCCATTTTGATCTGCTGACAAACATGTTGAAACATAGATTGTCACATCTTTGCTCATTTTAGGCCACCAAAAATGAGATCACATGGTATTATACATTTTTGTCATTCATGGATGCATGACATATGGAGCATTATGTGTTTCTTCAACAATATGCACACAAATACTAAAACCAATATCAAGGAATCATTTCGAATATCAAAATCACCATGTCTCCCCTGTTTTACCATTTCAATTATCCCATATAACTTTGGATCCTTGCCCTATGCTTCTTCAATTTGATCATGCAACATTGGTCTCACTTGAAAAGTGGCAATCAACACCCCATTATTTTGCATGTTTAGCTCCATATTCATAGCTCGCAATTGAATTAAATAAGATAATGGAAACACCTATAATTGAGCTACATCACTTCTTGATTTCTTGCTCAAAGCATCTGTAACCATATTTGCCTTCCCTGGGTGATACTCAATGGCACAATCATAATCCTTTAGCAGTTCTAACCACTGCCTCTGTCTTGTGTTTAATTCTTTTTAGCTCATCAAATACTTTAAGCTCTTGTGATATGTAAACATCTGAAAAGTTTATCCATACAAGTAGTGTCTCCATATTTTCAAAGCAACACAACAGCAGTAAGTTCTAGGTCATGTACTGCGTAAGATAACTCATAAGGTTTCAGTTGTCTAAATGCATATGTAATTACCTTACTATGCTGCATTAAAACACATCCCAAACCTTGATAAAAGGCATCACTATATATTATGAATCCTCTATTACTAGTAGGAATGGTTAATACTTGAGCAAATGTCAATCTATCTTTTAATTCATATATGTCCTAAAAATACCACATGTGAAATAAACCACACAACCATTTTTAATCATGCGAAAAGACTTGATAGCAGAAACTATACATGCTGGTATAATTTGCCTTTCCCCTTGAAACATAACCCTTGTATGATTCAGAGATTCCAGAACAACTTCTTTAGTAAAACAATTCACTATTGCATGATATTTAGACAGCCAGTCCATACCCAATATCACATCAATTCACGTAGTGACAATATTGTTAAATCTTTCCATCCTGATTACAACAACTTTCAGTTTGGTATAACTTTCAAGATCTGCAGCTATCATCTTACTTCTAATCTCATATCTCAGTCCCTCTTCAAATTTTTGACATTTTTCTTTATTAGGTGTTACCATAAATGATGCTTAATGAGATAATTGATTGAATTTCACCTCATATTCAGCTATAGTCATTTGTCCCTACTGTAGGTTCAAAAACTCTCTTCTTTTATCATCTTTATATATTTTTGGCATGCAATTGTTGTTGAACTCGCGAAGAAAGTCATCCCATGTAATCACTAGAGGCTGGGCATTACTCTCTAGAATGGTTTCCCACTAATCATATGCATCTCCTTGTAATAGTGATACTGCATAAACAAACTTTTCTTTTGGTGTGCATTTCATCAAATTCAAAACTCTTTGTGTTCGTTTTAACCATGTCTCTATCACTGATGGATCTGTGGTACCACTGAAGTCAAATGCACCATGTTTTCTTAGTTTATCATACCTTGTCTCTCTTTGAATTTCTTGACCCTGCACTATTGGTTCACTAATTCTTTGTTGTGGCTACCCATAAGATATGTGTTATGCATAAGCATGTGTAAGAGATCTAACTCTATCAACAATTTTATCTCTTAATGGTTGGCATGATGCGTATATGGAATGCAAATTGGCTGACTCCTCTTTCCTTGGTGAGCCATGGGAACTAGACAAATAAGACTATGTCATATGATAATGCAAATAGTGCAAAAGTCATGTCAAGTTCATATGGAACATATCCCTGCTCTGATACCAATAAATGTAATGACCATATTCATCTGACAGAACTCATATCGTCCTGATACCACTAAACTGTAATGACCATATTCATATTTGCTCTGATACCAATAAATGTAACAACCATTTCATTTACAAAACTCATACTATTCATGTCCATAATTTATAATGCTACAATCGGTACCTATAAGAGCACTCAACATCTGGGATTTGCCCGTTGGCCCCGCGATGTCATACACATTGAGATTTGCACGTCTGCCCCGCGTATGCTTGAGCCCTCTCTTATACCAAAACTGTAACATCTAAATTCATTTGTCAAACTAATAACTGTGACATCCATTGTTCTCATTTGTAAATCAGTTGTGATACCACAAATTGTAATGTCACAACGTGGCTACAGCTAGAACCTATCAGAGCACTCAACATTCGGGATTGCCCGTCGGCCCCGCGATGTCATACACACCGAAATTTGCACGTCTGCCCCACATGTGCTTGAATCCTCTGATACCACCAATTGTAACTATCGTCTTCAGTTGCAAATCATGGCATTTCATGTTTATAAATGCACACACATTAAGGTTTATTCATCATACATATATAATCCCATATGTGTTTAATGTACACATGTGTTAACTAATGTCAAGACCAGTGACCATGTCTAGTTCCTATCAAATGTACGTACATGACGCAAGGAGTGAGAGTTAGAATTCAGTCGACGACCTATGTTCCATGTGTCTCTATGCAAAACTTTATGTACCAAAGTGTCCAAAGTCTATGCTTCAGTATGTGAAAAATAATTGCGATTTGGTGATTCGCGACTCAGTGAATAAAAACAATAATCAAATTCTCATGGCATAATCCATAATCAAATATCATCAAGATACATTGCAAGTATAACAATTGGCTATGCAAGTGCAAATGCAATAGCTTTGTTTTTGTCATGACCGAGCAAGGTAAACATTGCTCCCGGGATATTCATGTGATTCATGTAACATATGATTTGGGACCAATTGGTCCATCTTCCTATAATTTGCAAGTGTTTGACAAGTTGGTCACAATGCCCGTTTTAGTTCCATATGCAAGTGCTTATTCACAAATGATATGCTAAGTAATCGTTAAGAGCATTTAATTCTCACTTGGCCTGTATTCCCATGTAACATGTAATAATTCAATCATATATACATGTAATAGAACATAATCATATTATTCTCATGTAACATGTAACAATTCAATCATATATACATGTAATAGAACATAATCATATCATACAATTATCACATACACACATTGAATCCAATTATGGTTTTTAATCACCTTTTTATGTGACCAACCTTTATGGTAGGGCTTTTTCCAAGTATTGAGATCCTAACATTTGATACATACATAGTTATAAGTATATCAAAATGATTATGAATGCTTGGTATGCAGTTATGGCATGATTCATGCAAGTGTACCTAGTGTTTGTACATATTTTCCTTATATGG
>CATIWR010134394.1:0-31075 GCA_949677035.1 Omphalea diandra | reverse complement strand
TTCCATATGCAAGTGCTTATTCACAAATGATATGCCAAGTAATCGTTAAGAGCATTTGATTCTCACTTGGCCTGTATTCCCATGTAACATGTAACAATTCAATCATATATACATGTAATAGAACATAATCATATTATTTCTGTATATCATGTAACAATTCAATCATATATACATGTAATAGAGTATAATCATATCACACAATTATCACATACATCCATTGAATCCAATTATTGTTTCTACTCACCTTTTGATTTGACCACCCTTTATGGTAAGGCTTCTTTAAAGTATTGAGATCCAAACATTTGATACATACATGGTTATAAGGATATTAAAATGATTATGAATGCTTGGTATGCAGCTATGGCATGATTCATGCAAGTGTACCTAGTGTTTATACATATTTTCCTTATATGGCAGCTTGAGCTTGCTACACGGTCACAAAAATAACTCCCGATATACTTATCCAAATGGCTTGATTATTTTTTTTCAAACAAACTAGACATATAATGGGACAACATATTCAAATTTCAGGCTAATATCAGATACACATAAAATGTGGTAAATTTTTAGGTTCTGCCCTGTTGCAATGTCATCTCAGTCTGAGTAGGTCTTACATTCTTGGCCATATGTAAAATTTTTCTAGTCCAATTGCAATAATATTCTACCATCAGTTACAAAACATATAAATTAACATTATTCATGTTTTACTCATTCTCCAGTTCAGTCTATAAGGTCACCAAAACCAAAGACTAATCTTAGGGCAAGTAGGTTCATAACATGTTGACAACCAGTCATGATAAAGGGGCAATATCTTAGAAACCGTGATGGATTTGGTAACAATATTTCACAGGTAAGTAGATTAGACATGAATATACAACTTTCAAGTTGGAACCATCATCAAATTCTGAGTCTATGGTCATCAACTTCTTGGAACACCGAATCAAAAGAAAGGTGGTGTGTCATCTAGGTACAGAGTCAGTCCCAATCAATGAGCCATATCTCTTTCCACAAAACAAATTAATCAAAATTGCTTAACAGGTAATTAGATGGAATATAACCCTACAAGTTTCATGTTTTTCACTTTGTCAAAATTAGAATATAAAGTCATCAAAATATAACAAAATAGAAGAATGAGATAAACTCGGTTTGTTTTTGAGCCAGTCTTGATGAACGAGCCATATCTCTTCACACACACATAATCAAGTAAAACTATTTCATATGCATTTATATGAGACATAAGGTTACAAATTTCGTGTTTTACACTTCCCCAGTTCCTCTTCTAATGTTATGAAATCATGGGTGAAAAATTCTACTCTAATAATAAAATCAACAGAATCAACTCTTGTTCTCTTGGATTACAACTTCCATCCAATAACTCTACCTCAATTACTCTATAATTCTCGCTAACCATGCATGATTAACATGTCATGAGAGGTTAATTTTAATTGAGAAGAAGATAGATTACTTACCTACTATCCCAGAATTGGAAAACCTTAGGCAGCTCACTCTTCTCCCTCTCTTCTTCTTCTTCTTCTTCTTCTTTTTCTTCCTTTCTTCTTCTTCCTTTGCTCTCTCTTTATTTCTGGTATAACCCACGGTGTTTCCTCAAAATCTAACCCTAATGGTCTGTATTCTTATCTTAAATAAATCAAAAGATTGGGGCTGGTTTCCTATTAGTTGAAAGTTAAAAGTTTTGCTTTTAGTCCCTCTTCTTCACACATTAAGCACTTCCATCCATCTCCTAATTCCTAGATGCTCATTAAACTTTTAGATGAGCTCTCAAACACCATTATTTATGATGCTATAATAAGCACACAACATGAAATAATTTGTCATATAACTATGCAAACACTGCATACATGTTTAAGCATCCCAAATGCAACGGCGCAATTGTCATTGTCATTTTTTTACAATTCACATGTCTAAATGATTATTTATCTTATGCATATGTTCATGTGAGATTTCATATAATTTGATACAGTGCATATGCTCATATGTGATTTCATATCATTTGTGAAATAAATATATTCATGTGATAATGCCAATGAATAGGGATAAGGATATTACATTTTGTCAATTATTGATTAATGTATTTTTTATATTGATACCTACTAATGTCCTCATTGGAAACCTCCTCACTCATGAAATGGTAATAAACAAGGATAAGGAGATGAAGAAGTTAAAAGAACAAGAAAAAAAAGCACTCACTCTTAAATCCACCATAAAAGACAAGATGTGGAGGCAAGCTCTAGGGATTTTGATGAGAGTGACAAAAAAGAATAAGAGTTCACCATGCTATCAAGGAGATCTAAGGAGTTGATGAAGAAAAGAAGAGAAAGAAGGAAACAAAGAAAGGCATTATCCAAAGAAAAGAAGAATGATGTGACTTGCTATGAATGTGGAAAGCAAGGACACATTAAATGCAATTGTCCCAAGCTCAATAAGAAGAAGAAAAAGTGGGACAAGGAAAGGAATAAGAGCTTTAAAGCGTGAAGAGGAAGAGAATGAAGTTATAAATCTTTGTTTCATAGCTTAAGAAGACTCTTTTAATGAGGTAAATGCTTTTTCCAAACTTATGATAATGATAGTTTTAAAGATGAGGATGATGAGCTTCTTTAAGCTATGACTTTAAGATGTGATAAATATGAATTTAAGAAGAAATTTTATAAGAAAAAATGTTCTAAACTTGAGGATGATTTTAAAAGTTTAAATGAGCTTATTTTTAGCCTGAGGACTTTTATTGAAAAACTCAAAAAATCTTTGAAACAACTTTCCAAAACCTCCTTTAATGATTCTTTAAGAAAAAGAAAATGAGTCTTTGAAAAATGAAGTTATTGAATTGAGAAACTCCATCTCAAAGTTTCACAAAAGGGAAGGGGACCTTGGACACATTAATTGTATCTCAAAGGTTACCCATAGTGAGACATGTTATTAGATGTGATGAAGTATATGCATCCACATATTCTTCTCCTATCTTCATCAAAGCTTCTACCTTTCAAACTTCTAGAATGGAGGTGATTGAGAAGAGAAGTGCTCTAAGCACTAAACCTCCCTTGCTTAAAGGAAAAGGGAAGGCCCCTCAAAGCTTTAGAGCTAAGCTTTTAAGAGCTAACAATGCATTCACACATCATAAGAGGCATGTATATAAACACACACCTCCTACTCCTTACCACACTTGCTCTTGCATGCATTCCCATAGAAATTGGATAAAAAAAATACAATTTAAAAGAGAAAGACTAATAAGTCTAGACTCCAATGTCATTATTGCATGAGATATGATCACATTAATGTGTTTTTTATATTAGGAAGGCTCACCTCAAACTTTAGGATCCTTTTAAGCCTAACTCCCTAGGACCTAAGTATACTTGGGCACCTAAATAAAGATGAATTTGTTATGTTTTAGAGGAATGCTTCGACACCACCAAGGATGATAAATGATTGGCATATGGATAGTAGATGTTCAAAGCACATGAATGAAAATAGAAAAGGATGATGAAAATGTCACATTTGAAAACAATGCCAAGGGTAAGGTAATTAGCATTAGCGTTATTAATAAGAAGGGTTACCTCGTAATTGGTAATATTCTTCTTGTTGATGGTTTAAAGCATAATTTTTTAATGTAAGACAATTGTGTGATAATTTGACTCTAAAGAATGCCTTGTCAATACCTTAGTTGATGACAATATGGTCTTTAAGGGTGAAAGGCAAACTAATATCTACATAATTGATTTAGACAATTTAGCTAACCAATACTTTAAGTGTCTTATTTCATTAGCAATGAGTCATGGCATTGGCATAGAAGACTTGGACATGTAAGCATAGAGCTTCTTCAAAATATACTAAAGGGAGATTTAGTGTATGGTCTTCTAAAGCTAAATTTCATTAAGGATAAGACAAGTGGACCTTGTCAAATAGGGAAGCAAAACCAAAACTCCTTCAAATCTAAAAATGTTGTAAGTACCTCTAGACCTTCAACTCATCCATATGGACTTGGTTTGACCTATTAGGAATGCTAGTTTAAGTGTAAAGCATTATGCATTCATTTTTGTTAATGATTACTCAAGGTTAACTTAGGTTAGTTTCTTAACTCATAAGAATCATGCTTTTGATGCATTTAAAAGTTTTACAAAAGGAGTTTAAAATGAAAAGGGTTACTTATTTTCTATTATTAAAAGTGACCATGGAAAAGAATTTCATAATGAGTATTTTGAAAACTATTATTTAGAAAATGGTATTTATCATAATTTTTTAACTCCCATAACACCACAACAAAATGGTGTTGTTAAGAGGAGAAAAAGATCTTTAGTAGAGATGGCTAAAACTATGCTCAATGAATATTCACTTTCTAATCACTTTTAGGTCAAAGCCATCAACACTTTTTGTCTCATTGTAAATAGGGTTTTCAAAAGACCAAATTTAAACAAAACCTCTTATAAGTTATGGAATGAAAGAAAGCCCAAACTTTCACACTTTAAAGTATTTAGGTGCAAATGTTATATTTTAAATACCAAGAACAACCTTGGAAATTTTACCTCTAAAATTGATGAAGGCATTTTTCTTAGGTTATTCCAACACTAACAAAACTTATAGAGTCTTTAACAAAAAGTCTTTGGTGGTTAAAGAGTTTATAAATATTATTTTTGATGAGTCTAGTAAACTTGATCTCAAGAAAGGTTCTCTTATTGATAATCTTATATGTGAATTTGAGAAGCTAGAACTCAATCCAACTCTAAAGGAAATTAATGTGGAAGTTGAAGAGAAGGGACCACCTTAAGAGATCGAGCAAGCACAACCATAATAAGAGGAGAACTAATCTTAAAAGCTACCTAAGGATTAGAGGTACTCCAAGAACCATCTAAAGGAACTCATAATTAGGGAGACCTCAAAGATCATAAGTACTAAAGCTCAATTCAATGCCTTCGATAAAAATCTTGCTTTAGTTTCTCAAATTGAGCCAAAATTCTTTGATAAGGCTCTTAATGATGATGGTTGGGTGATTGTTATGTAAGAGCAGCTCAAATAATTTGAGAGAAATAAAGTTTGAGAGCTTGATCCAATACCCAAAGAGCACTTGATAGTGGGATGCAAATGAATATGTAGGAATAAGTTGGATGAGCAAGGGTACATCATAAGGAATAAAGTGAGATTAGTTGCTAAGGGATACAACCAAAAGGAAGACATTGATTATAATGAAACTTTTGCTCTAGTCATAAGATTATAGGCAATTAGGAATTTTTTGCATACGTTTATCATATGTATTTTAAACTTTTTAAATGGATGTCAAGAGTCCATTTTTAAATGGTTTTATTGAGGAAGAAGTGTATGTTGAACAACCATCAAGTTTTGATTATCATGATTTGCCAAACTAGGTTTTCAAACTAATTGAGGTCTTATATGGATTCAAACAAGCTCCTAAAGCTTGGTATGAAAGGCTTAGTTCATTTCTTTTGAAAAATAATTTTAAAAAGGGCAAGGTTGGCACTACATTATTTGTGAAAAAGCATAACAAAGATACATTTATCATTCTAATTTATGTTGATGATATAATCTTTAGTGCTGTTAATTAATCTCTTCGTGAAGAATATGCTAAGTGTTTGACTATAAAATTTGAAATGAGCATGACGGGAAAGCTAAAGTTCTTCCCTGGTTTGCACAAATCAAACAATGCAAATAGGGCATCCTCATCAACCAATTTAAGTACACAAAGGAATTAGTTAACAAATTTAAAATGGATGGATGTAGGATAGCAATCACACCAATGAGTTCATCAATTAAACTTGACAAAGATGAATCAAATAAGCCAATTAATGAGAAAACGTATAGAGGTATGATTGATTTTCTACTCTATCTTATCATTTCTAGACTGATATCACGTATAGTGTATATTTATGTGCAAGATTTCAACCAAATCCTAAAGAATCTCATTTTCATGTGATCAAAAGAATTTTTAAATACTTATATGACACTGTACATTTAGGTTATTATATCCTAGAAAGTCATCTTTTAGCTTTCTTAGATATTCAAATGTGGATTATGTGGGTAGTTTGTTTGATAGAAAGAGCACTTTTGAAACATGCCAATTTATTGGTGAATGTCTTTTTTCTTTTGTTTGTTAAGAAGTTTTGATTGTCTTATCAACTGTTGAAATGAAATACGTAGCGACGGGGTTATTGTTACACTAAAGTTCTTTGGATGAAACAATAACTCAAGGATTATCGCAAAGATGTTGATTTCATTCCCATCAAATGTGACAACATAAGTGTAATATATCTTTTAAAAAATCTTATCCAATATTCTAGAAACAAATATATAGATATTAGGCAATATTTCTTGAGAGACCATATACAAAATGGTAATGTGGTGTTAGAATTTATTGACACTAACAACCAATTAGCAGCTATTTTCACTAAATCCCTTAATCAAGAGAGGATGAACTTCATTAAAAGGGAACTAAGGATGCTTAATCGAAGCTCTCTAAAGTGAAAAAGGTCTCATTGTGTGCATATATTATTGTTTGATTGATGATTAATATATTGATGTGTATATGTTATGATTTTAATGTTTTATATTACTTGTGTGTTGTGATTAATTGATTCAACTTGCATTTGAGTTTTACCACATTCATATACTTGAATCAATCATCAAAATAGCAAATTCATCACTTAGTATATGAGCCATTTAAGAAATTTTCATTTTTAAACTATTTTTTCTTAAAATAGGTCATAAATTGTGGCTAAGAACTTTGATCATAATCGAAATTTATAAGACACTTTGAATTACTTAAATTTTCAATTTTTTGCACTAGCAATAGCTAATTTTCAAAATTCAACCATTTACAATTCGTCTTTTTGAGGGCAAACTAATTGCTACTAACATTTTTTGAAATTTACGATCATAACTCACCTTTAGAGATCATGAATTACAAATTTGTTAGGCAATAGCTCCCTCACTCTAAATAACTCTTTTCTTGCATTTAATGAATTTTTAGCCATTTTTTCTTTATTTCCTTGCCTATTTAAATGAATTTTTAACCCTTTCTTCCACTTTTGTTCCATTTTTTCCCTTATTCTCTCAAATCCTTCTCACTTTCCTCTAATTCTCCTCTTTTCTATGTTTTAATCTTCTTCTTTATGGCTTCTAAACAAAAATAACTTAAAGACTCCAACAAGGGCCCCTTATGCCCTCTGCCTCCCCTCTTCTGAGACAACCCCTTCTTCACCTAATGAAGGGAGTTACTCCTAAATGGAAGGAGAAGTATGCATTAATCAAGAATAAAACCATCCTTTTAAATGAATTCCTTTTGAGTTTACTCTTCAATCCCCTAAAATTGAAAGGGAATCAAGGTCTATCTATCAAACTTAAGATTGGAGCAATTCATATTCCAAGATAAAATCTAGATAAGATAAGGTGACTATCGAGTTTTTGGTTATTGTAGCCATCAGCAAAGACATAACAAATGAAACAGGTATGTATAGGGGTCTTGTTTAGATGCTTCGACAACCTTTTTTTCATAATCTATGATCTTTTTGCATTCTTTTCAATTTTTAAACTAGAGATAATGTCCCATGGAATCTAAGCTAACTCCATCATGATTTGAGCATCTATGGCATTGGATTTCCATTGAAACTTGCCATGAGTCATAAACCTCCTTAGCCAAAAACATTAATTCCTTAACTTTTTCGCACCTTCACCACATAATTAGCTTTTTCATCAATGCTTGTGCTGACGACGATGAAAAAGTGTCCCAAAAAGATCATTGCCCCTTTATTATTTAATTGAAGGAAAACCAATCCAATCAGGCTGATTTTTCATTAATCAACTTGGTCACTTGACCAAGTCAAAATATGGCCAAATTTTACTTTCCTCTCATATTATTGAAATTTATAGACATAAGAGTGCTTTGAATCCATAAAATGAATAGTTTTTCAAAACCATCTACCTCCCAAATACTAACTATCTTTACATTAAATATTTATTAAATGCTAAAGTTATCAAACCATACACTTATGAGTACTTACATAAGGTAGAAAAGGTGAGAATTTAGCAAGCTTATAAATAATAAAAGGGGAGAAGACTTATGGTTGAAGAAGGTGAAGAAGCATGGTAATAAGAGACTAAGGTAAAGGCTTCATCTCAACCTCCTCCTCCTCCTCTTTTTACTCTCTCTATGTCCTCCATTAACAAAGATATTGGATCAAATTCTCAAAAAATTCAAATTTCTTAATCATCCCCATAGGGACGTAGTAGAGATCCAAGAAAAACTTGGATTAAGCCTTGTTATCTACTAGACTTTGAAGAGTTTAAGAGTGAAGAAGAAAGACCTAAAGATGATGATCAATCTCCCAATTTTTAATCTTATTTCTTATTTCTTATTTATATTTTCCATCTTCATTTTGTAATTCTTTTTATGTTTTTCTGTTTTTCAAGTTAATAAGCCTAAACTTATAGTCAAACATTCTTATAAATGTTTGAAATTTTATATGGTTTAAATGCTTATATTTCGGTTTGATTATCATAATGAAAATGTTTTTTTTATGTTTCACTTGTATTCTATTTCTTTATTATCAAGTATCCTTATTTATGATGACTTTAATATTCATGTTGCCTGAATGATTTTGCACTCACTTATTCATCCCCATTCCCTTTTTTTTTATCTTGACAAAAAGGGAGAGAAAATTGGATTATTTTATGCAATGTTAATGGTAATACATTAGATTATTTGAGATGATTAAGGGGGAATATTGATTAAGGTGGAGTATATTTAAAATCTTTGAAATCCATTACTTTATTATTTTTGAGTTATTGCATCCCTAAGGAATTATATTCTCTAAACAGTTAATTGACTTCTAAACACTTGAATTTTGTAAAACACTTGAATTTTGTAAGGATATGCATCTTTGATGAATTATATGTGGCAAATTCAATCTAGGTTGTCAAAATAAAAAATGGAGAGATTGTTGGACCTAGGTGGTCAAACCTTCGTTAAACTATGTTTTTTTATCTTAACAACATAGATTGAAAGGTATTAATGATCTAAGTAAGTGTTTTTCTAGCAAAAAATAAGATACAAATAAGATGGAAAGTCGAATGGAACTGATAAATCTCTCAGTCTCAAAACTAGCCAGTAAATTATGATTAAGAAGTTAGGCGCAACTGTTGTTTGGATAGTGGTGATCACTATCGAGGTTTTAAATTGAACCAAAACCTCCAATTGAATTTGTGATCAAAATAACTTTTAGATTATAGTCGTTGGGCAGTTTGAAGTTTACGACCATGAGTTAAGAGGTGTGACCGTAACTTTGCTTTAAGATTAAGCTAAAATATTCAGCTTGTTCACTATGAGAATCTCGATCACCTATTCCAATGTAATCATATCTCACGATAGTAACCCATAAATCATGACCAAGACTTTTAAATTAAATAATGCATTCAAATGAATAGTTTCTAAAGAACCAATAATCAAACACATGTATCATTAACTATTAGACACAATTGAAAATCTCATTGGTGAAAGAGTAATTCTCAACATGAAAAGCCAATTGTGACCATGATTTAAGAATCTCGACTGTAAAAATGTTCAGACAAGCATTAAATGTAGAATTACCTACCGAATCTTAAAGATTTAAGCATAATTTCCTTAGCAATGGCTCTTTGGTAATTAAAATCTATAAATATCCAACCAAATGGCATTGAATGCAAGAGAACCAACATTTATTACGCCTAAAATTTTATAGGCTCTCTCTCTCTCACTCTCACTTGTAATTACTTTTATACTGTATTTGTTAACACTATTCATTGCTTGTAACTGGTTAAGTCTGAGCCTTAAACATGGGGTTTTGGGTTTTAAGTGAGCCTTAAGTTTGTAAAACTTTTATATGGTTGTGTGTTAGCCTTAAATGTAAAGTGTAACTAGAGTTGGGTGTGAGCCAAAACACTAAGTTATGTGTGAGCTTGTAAAACACAAAGTGAGTTAGCGAAATACCTAATTGGTGAATTGAAGAGTAAACGTAGGGTTGGTTAATACTCCAACTACTATAAATTCTTATGTGTTTATCTTCTTTTTCCATTTCCTTTAACTTTCAATTCTTCTTTTTTCCTCCAGACCTTAAATTTTCCACCAATTCAACCTCCTCCCCTTCTTGGTGAATAAGGGCTAATATATATGATTTAGGTGCACCATGAAGGTTCAAGTCCTTATCTTCCCTTAACACAATAAAACAAAATATAATTTATCCAAATAACATATCACAAGTAGCTTAAATTATAACATATTATATCAATTATATAGGCATTCATATAAAATATACAATTGTTCTCTGACTTCTAAGCAAACATACAAGTATTCATATGTGCAATTATACAAATAATCTATTGTCATTTAGTTTAATAAACCCATATAAACTTTCACCTAGTTACAAACACAAAACAACCTCCTCATTGAGTCTACTGACCATCAATAAGGCCACTTAAATTAATATGTGCACACAAACTCAATAAATATCTACTAATAATGATTATTTAAAGTATTTATTTAAATTTTAAAGAATAATTTACTTTAATTAGTTTCA
Organism: Omphalea diandra; assembly: GCA_949677035.1. NCBI lineage: Eukaryota > Viridiplantae > Streptophyta > Magnoliopsida > Malpighiales > Euphorbiaceae > Omphalea > Omphalea diandra. The sequence goes on along the minus strand of CATIWR010134394.1, from coordinate 20,507 downwards.
ATTATATATATCAAATCTATTATACAACTTAACTAATCTAATTCTAATATAATCCTAAAATTAATAATTGTGAGATATTCATCTTTAAAATCTTCAATTTAAATTCTAAAGTATAATAATTAAATATTATCTTAATAAAAGTATAAAACTAATTATCCCTATAAGTCTCTTAATTTTCTAATTCTAGTGGTCCTATTAATTAATTATATTTAGTAAGTTGTCTCAAACCTAATTCAAATAAAATCATAATTAAAACTAATATGATATTCTTAATCAATTTTATTTCCAAAATTTCAAGAAAATTACACATAACTCTAGACATGCCTAAAATATTTTATATAAAACTTGAGATCACAATGAGATTATTTAGTCTTTTAAATAATTATCAAAACAAAGCTCTTTTACAAGATAACAGATACATAAAAATATTAAGTTTATATATATTTTATTTCAAAAATATTCAAAATAATATATATGCAAGTACATATATTATAGATATTTTATATAAATTTTGAGGTCAAAATGATATTGTTTATTATTTCAAATTAATTATTTCCTATTGTTATACTACAAAAGGCCAGTATCAGGCATTTTATGAAACTAATCCTATAAGTTTATTTTTCATTGTTGGATGAACCTCATGTTTTAATTTATAATACTAGACAATGTGAACCAATATATAATAAAATTAATAATGAAAAATCTTTTGTAACTCCTATTATAAAAATTTTAATTTAATGTTTAAAACTTTTTATATAAAATATCTCAATCATTTAACCTAATTCATTTAAATCTTCTATTTCCTATAGTGCATCCTTAAGATCATATAACCTCAAATATTACTACTTATAATTACATTAATACCCTGATTAAATTTTCTAATCCAATCTCAAATAAAAATTTCAAATTAAAATCATAGGACACACTTTCAACTTAATTTATTAAATTTTGTATTTGAATCCGTCCACATCTAGTTAAATACTCTATATTGACAACAAATAAATCAAATATAGAATAAATTAACTCACCTTTGAGAAAAAAAATTATGAATTTGGGCAACAAGAGTAATTTTGATATTTAATATAAATTTAATCATATAATTGACAAATCGGATTATGAATTAAATACAAAGAGTTTTTAGTGTATTTTAAAAAAAAAACTAAAAGATGAAGAATTTATAGTACTGTACCTTTATTGATAACTCAACCATTTAAAATACTCAAGACTTGACATATGGGGTACATTATGAAAATATTTTATATATTTTATTATTATCTATGACTCTTAAGTTTTCTTTACATCAATCATTTAAAATATTTTATGACTTGTTATGTAGCACATTATGAAATAATTTAATATTTTATTATTTATTTATGACTCTTAAGTTTATAAAATAAAAACTAATTTATTATTCATTAGATTTCTTCAAAATAAAAAACCTTTCATTTATAAAAATTTAAAATTTTGATTATTTAAATAATCAATAAATAATTTATATATTTCTTTCTTTATAAATTTAATACATATGAATATTAATTTTATAAAAACAAACACTAATTGACTTTAATATAATGTAAAATGCCATATATCTCTTAAATTCATTAATAAAAATATCATTTTATAAGCAAGTATCAATTTATTTGATAATATATAATTTATAGTATGATTATATTTATAAAATTATTATAATAATTTTTATTTATTAAGATCAATTAATAATAATATACTGATGAATTTATATTTTAAATTAATGATAAAATATAAGATTAATTTAAAATTTTTAAATAAAAATATGGAACCAAGTTGGTCAAACGTCAGTTTTATCCTCACAAGTTAGATTGGAGGCTACTTATATATTTTCTAAGTGTCGATTTTGCAGGAAATAAGTTTAGAATAAGGTATAAAGTCAAAAGAAAGCAAAAACTCTAAAGGAAAAAATATAACTCACGATAGATATTTAAGAGTCATGATTGTAATCAAGCTTTAATTTGGAATAAAAGAAACAGACAAGTATGCAGTCAGCATCACATCCATGAACCTTAGGGTAAAACATCCATCGCGATCGAAAAAGAGAGCTCATGATCATAACCTTCAAAATCTAGAAAAAGAGTTCCAATGGATATTTAGGAAATCATTTAAAGTGTATCATGTGTTCTACTAGCCATTTGGTGATTTGAAGAATGTGACTATAATACTTAAGGCGTGACTATAACCAAAAATCTATTTGACACAAAATGACTGGTTAGTATGTGATGAGAGTCGCAACCCACTAATTCAGTGTGATCTAAGATTGCAATCAAGACTACGGTATCACGATTGCAATCTTTATATCAAAATGGAAAATTGTAATGGTCAGTCTAAGTAACGAATGAAAAAATGCCACGTGTAACTAGTCATTATATACAATATGAAGATTGCGATTGTGAAATAGGAATCCTTAGCTTCAAATATAGATCATGATTGCGATTGAGGCATTTCAGCTATAACAAACATTAAATGTAGAACTTTCTATCGAACTTTTAGAGATTTGATGGTAATATGTTTCTAACAGCTAATTGAAGTTTGAAATCTATAAATACTTCATCAAATGGCCTTGAATGTAAGAGAATAGTCACTTATCCTATCCACAATTTTGCAAAATTATTTTCTCAAAGCCTTTCTTTATTACTCTTGTACTTTGATTATTGAGATTGTATTGATTGCTTTGTAAAAGTTTAATATGAGCCTAAACACTTTTAATTGAGAGTTAAGGTTTAGTTTTCGTTTGGAAAATTTGAATGTAAGTGTATGTGTGAGCGTTTAAACAAAAATGTACTAGGATTGAATGTGAGTCTAAATACAAAATTAGGTGTGAGCTTATAAACTATCTAGTGTAATTTGAGTGATAGTGAAATATCCAATTAGATAATTGCACTATAAGAAAATAGTAGATTACCAACGAAATTTACTTAGGAAAATATTTTGATAGGTAATTGCTACAAAATACAAAGAGAAAAGTATTTGAAGGAAATTACCTACAAAATACCCACAAAAATATTCTGAAGGTATTACCTACATATTTCCAAGAGATTCTGTACAAAATTTTCCTACAAAAAATAATTTATCGGTAAATTAAGAGCGAACATGGGACGCGAGACTTACCTTCAAATTCCCTACAATTTTCCAACATATATTTACCTAAGGAATTTAATCCATATATAAATTTACCAATTTTTTCAAATTCGTAGGTAATTTACCTACGAATGTAAATTCAAAGGTAATTTACCCACGAATCTGAATTCGTACATAATCTTAATACATTTATAAATAATAAACAAAATAATACTTGATTATTATTATTATAAAATAATTTTATGAATAATATTTTGTAAATATTATAAAAATAATTTTATATATAATATCAATAAATTATACATTTCATATAATTATAAAAAAGATAGAATAATCACACAATGGGTCAAAAGATATTATAAATTAAAATATTATGAAAATGGATAAAGAAATAAAATTAAAACTAAAAAAGAGAATTATAAAACAAAATTTCAAGAAAAAATAGGAATGCCAACAAACATAGGCACTTAAAATAAATTAAATAGTATAAAGATTAATATATAGGTAATTTTAATTAATTTATAAATAGTATTAAAAACAAAATTGAGTTTTATTATAAATAGTATTATATTATCAAATTATTATTATTATTATTATTATTATTATTAAAGTTTGAATTTTATTACAAAATAGTTTTATAAATATGATTGCTTATTTTTATAAAAAATTTTTTTTACACAATATCAATTTATTTTATATATATATATATATATATATATATATATATATATATATATATATATATATATAATATAAGAATTTCAAAAAAAAAAATTTGAGTTATATAAATATAATACAAATCTAATTTATTAAAATATTATCGATGGATTAGAATATGTCGGTAATAGTTTGGGTAAATTACCCCATTATCTCTCCCCTCTCCCAAAATCCAAAAATAGACTGCCTTATTTTTCCTCTGCCACCGCCTCCTCTCAATCTCTTCCTCCACTGGTCTTCCCCCTTAATTATTTTCTGTTGCTAATCCCATCCTCCATCATTTTCATCTGTTACAAACCCCTACCTTTATTGTCTACGTTTCTTCGCCTCTTCCTTCAGCTTACCATGCTACTATAGTTGATTCCTCCAATTCTCTTCCTACTACATACCAAGCTAGCGATTTTAATTTTAATGTTGTCCTTATTTGTCTCTGTTTTGAATTGATTTTAGTTATAGACATGGTTTTAATTTTAATTTTGTTCTTATTTATCTATGTTCTAGTTTGTATCTATTTTTAATTGATTTCATTTATAGATATGTTATTCTCGTTTGTCTCTTTATTCAATTGATTTCATTTATGTACCTAATGTCCATAGGAACAATGAATCAAAATGCTTATTTGAATTTTTTGTTTGTTGTGGTTGTTCACTTACTTCGGCAATGTTCGTATTTGTTTCAATTGATTTCATTTATGTATCAAATGTGTTGAACCGTGCTTAGGGAGAATGGTGAACATAGTTTGTTTTGATGATTACAAACACATCTAAAAGCTAACCTTTGTCCAAGTTGCTTGTGTAAAATCTTGTGGGGACATCGATTTATTGAATAAAGAATTTTGGAGAAAAAGTTATGGTGAAAACTCCAAGTATTCAAATCCAACGGGTGTTGTCATATTTCAATAAGCATTATGACTCTAGCTACGAGCATTGAAGGATCTTAACATGCATTCAAATCATACTCAAGTATGAGTAAAGTCTTCTAGACCTCTCAATAAGCATTTTTCTAAAGCACTATAGGCATTGGATGACTAAATCACTTGAATTGTAGTTGATCTTCACAACAAGCATTGTAATTTTGTAATGGGCATGGCTCTTGACATCTCAATAGGCATTACATTTTTTTGCAATAGGTGTTGGACCATGTGACTTGATTTGAACAAAATTCTCAAGATCTCGACATGAGTGTTAGCAAAATTCCCAAGCAGAGCTAAGATCTCTAAACCCTCCAACAAGACACTTTAAAAAATGCAATAGACATTGAGATCATTTTTTAACGGGCATTAGAAGTTCACCAATAGCCATTGAAGTACTACTGGAAATCTTGAAAAATAGAGCATTAAGTTCACATCCTCTTAGAAATTTGCAATGGGCATTATTCATATCTCAACAATAGTTGAAGTTAAATTCGAACAGGCATTAAGAATGCCAATAACCATTGAAGAGTTGTTGTATAAATAATTGAGAAAGTCAGAAGAGGAGTGTCTAGGCAAATCTCTCACTAACAGCTAGTTCTAATGGGTGTTTTGATAGTACCAATAAACATTAAAGTTATATTTAGTTTGAAAATTAGCTGATTGATGACTGAATAATAGGCATAGAGAATGTCCAATAGTGTTGAGTGTATACTCTAGTGATATTAAGTGATAACCTTATTTCTAAGAGCTAGTTCCATGTCTTTGCCTATAAAAGGATCTTCATAACAAAAATGAAAAAGAGAAAACATTTAAAAAGTTAGTACTTTTATAATGAAAGGTATCCTTGAATAAAAAGGGTGAAACAAAAGTGATCTAGCTTACAAGAGAAGATCTTTGTCAAAGCTTACAAGAGCTATCTTCAAAAATAAAGTTTGAAGAACAAGCTTTTAGACTTTCTCTCAAAACTCTCAACCAAATCAAGCACACCTTATAAATGTATTCTGAATTGTTTATTGCTTAAGTGATAGAGTTTTTCTTAACTTTCTAAGTTGTAATTTCATTTGAGAAAGCCTTTGGTTAGGAGATCTTAAGAGATCTAAATCCATACTCTATGAAAGATTTATGATAGTACCTGTAAACTACTTTACGAAATGGTCCAAGTAGTACCCGTAAATCTACTGGTAATGGTTTGGTTGTGCTCAAAAACTACTATTGAAAAGGTAGTTGATAGCACCTGTAAGCTATCTAGATAGTGAAAGGATCTAGTGAGAATAATAAAGGAGACGACATAGGCAAGTTGTGTCGAAACTCTATAAATTTGTTGTTTTGATTCTTTATTATTTTCACACTTGTTCTTATTTTTTATTACTTGTCATTACTCTATTCAACCCCCCTTTCTAGGGCACCAAAAGATAATAATTGGTATCAGAGCTAGTCTCTTTATCAAATCTTAAGTGCTCAAAGTAAAGGTCATGGCAAGTCATGAAGAATCACAATCAGTCTACAAGCCACCTTTCTTTAAAGGAGATGACTACAGGTGCTACAAAAATCATATAGAGATCTTTCATAATAATGAAACCATAAAGCCATGGGACATTTTTGAAAGAGGAAGAGAAGTTCCAATAAAACTTGTTGCAAATATTCTAATACCAAAGCCCAAAAGTAAATGGACAGTTGAAGAGAAGAAGGTAAATTCAAAGAATAGATGAGCAATGCATTTTTGCTTCTATGCAATCCACAAATCTCAATACTCTAAGTTACAAATATGTACATTAGTAAAAGAAATATAGGATACATTGAAAACTCAACATGAAGGAACCAACAAAGTCAAGAAGAAAAAGATATAAATGCACACATACATGTATGAAACATTTGTATATCAACTTGGTGAAACCATAACTGAGATGTATAACAAGTTTATTAACATAGTGTGCACTCTTAAAAAGTCTTATTCAAATGAGGACATGGTAGTGAAGATTCTAAGAACACTTCCCAAATATTGGTGGGAAGCCAAGAAGACAGCAATAGAAAAAGTAAACAAACTGGAAGCCCTTTCATTGGATGAGCTTATAGAAAAGCTATTAGCTCATGAAATAACTCTTGAGAAATCAACCAAAAATCTTAGAGTGAGAGAAAAATTTGGCACTAAAAGCCAAAGAAGTATGCTTTAAATCTCCATCTACTTTTTGTTTACTAAGATCTTATTCTTCTAGTGATGATGAAGACAGTAGCGAAGATGAGCACCTCGCCCTCATCACAAATAAAGTAAAGAGATTTCTCTCAAATCAAAAGAACAAAATGGTAAGGATATATAAGAAGAAAAGTAGTAGAAGTTAACTTATTTGCTATGGATGTAATGGGACAGGGCACATAAAGTCAGATTGTCTTAAGTTGAAAAAGAGAAAATTTCCTACCAGGAAACACACCTCTAAAAAAGAAAAGGAAGTGTATAAAGCTACTTGGGATGACACCAGTGACTCTGAACCTGATGAGGAGGAAACTAGAAAGGATTTGGCCAAACTTTGTCTAATGGCAATTAAGGAGAAATCAGATGAGTCCTAAAGTGAGCACTCCTCTAGTAATGATAGTGACAATGATGTTGACTAAGAGGTAAATCCCTTTGATTCCTACTATATAAATGAATTATATTCTATTATCATTAAGCTTACTTTAAAATTTAAGACTCTTAAGTCTAGTACCTCTTTTCTTAATAAAGAGAATAAACCTTTAAAAGATTATGCTAAGAGTCAAGAGACTATGGCTAAAAGGGTTTAGTCTCTCACAGCTGATAATTCTGAGCTTAAGGATAGCCTCAGGAAATTCATCAAAAGGAAAGAAGAAATTAGACTCCATCCTTAAGATTTAAAGTAACCCATCCATTAAGCACAAATTAGGATATGATGCCTCTATTTCTACTGCTCCTTATACTTCCAAAATAGTCTTTGTTAAGGCCAAGGAAGTTAGTATACCTAACTCCATTAGAATGCCAAAAGTTTATAAGAAAGGAAATGCCAAGATAAATGGAATAAAGGCTATCATAACATATTCACACATAATTGAGACATGCTCCTTCTTGAGCAGATTATGCCTATATCTATCATTCATATAAGCACAATTGAATTTGTTGAGGCTTTGATACCATAACCTCAGCAAATTCACCAAAGGAAAGGAGAAGTTAAACTCCATCCTTGAGATTCAAGGAAGCCCACCTATTAAGCATGGATTAGGATATAATGCGTTTATTTCTACTGTTTCTTCTTTTTCCAAAATAGTCTTTGTTAAGGCTAATGAAGTTAGTATACCTAACCATATTAGAATGCCAAAAGTTCCCAAAAAGGGAAATGCCAAGATAAATGGCACAAAAGCTAAATCACACTGTATTCACACATAACTAAGACATACTCCTCCTAAAGAAGATTGTCTATATGTATCATTCATACAAGCCTATCAGGCAAAGTGTCCAAAGGCACATAAATTGACATAACCATGGATATAGATACATACCATAAAGGAGAATTTCTTCATATGAAAAACATTTTTAGAAATATGGCTCAAAGGAGTTACAAGTCTCATGGACACATTACTTATTACTACCATTCTAAAAGGCATGATGAGCAAATGGTAAGAGCTTACCACCTAAAACCCAAAAATGTTTAGGTACCTAAGACATAACTCTCTTTGTTTTGTAGATGTGCTTAAAATCCCAAGTTGGAGAGCAAGAGTGGTATCTTGATAGTGGATGTTCAAAGCACAAAATAGGAAAAAGGAAGTTTTTCACACAATTGGAGAAAATAGAAAAATAGGGAAATGTGTCTTTTGGAGATAATGGAAAGGCCAAAATTCTTGGCATAGTTAAAGTTAGTAAGGATGTTCATTCACCTATCCTTGATAAAAGAACTACTTATTGATGAACTCAAAACAATATGCGAAGTGTAAGTCAATTATGTGACAAAGGGCTTAGAGTCATGTTTGAAACACAAGCATGATATATGTCAAAGATGAGTGACATTAAAATTTCATTCATTGGTTAGAGAATTCATAATATTCATATCATTAATTTAAATTCTCTCCTTAACCATAATGTAAAATGTCTAGTCTTTATAGTGGATGAAGGTAAAACTTGTCATATGAGGCTAAGACATGTTGGCATGGAACTCCACAACAAGCTAAAAAGAAGAAACTTGGTTAAAGGTCTACCTGAAATCAAATTCGTAAAGGAAGGAGTTTGTGAAGCATGTCAAAAAGGAAAACAAATCAAATCTTCATTCAAATATAAGAACAAGGTAAGTTCTTCTAGACCTTCCCAATTGCTGCACATTGATCTATTTGGACCCACTAGGGTATATAGCTTAGGAGGCATGCATTATGCATTTGTCATAGTGGATGATTACTCTATACATACTTGGGTATTATTCCTCTCTTATAAGGATTCTTATTTTAATGCTTTTAAGACCAATGCCAAGAGAATTTAAAACCAAAAGGATTTTAAAATCTCTTATATTAGAAGTGACTATGAAGGAGAGATTGAGAATGTTAAGTTCCATAGCTTTTGGGATGAGTATGGTATCTAACACAACTTTTCAACTCCTAAATCACCACAATAGAATGGAGTGGTAGAACGAAAGAATAGAACTCTTCAAGAAATGGCTAGAACCATGTTAAATGAGTACAATCTTTTTAAGTATTTTTAGGCCAAAGTTATAAACACATCATGCTATGTTTTAAAATAAAGTCTTAGCAAGACTCTTGTTAAAGAAAACTCCCTATGATTTATAGAACAATAGAAAGCCTAAGATTGCATACTTTAGACTCATTGGTTGCAAGTGTTTTATTCTAAATAATAAAGACAACCTTAGCAAATTTGACTCCAAATCCAATAGAGGAATTTTCTTTAGATATTTTACTTCCAATAAGGGGTATAAAGTCTTCAATAAGAGAACACTTGTTGTAGGGGAGTCATGCATGTTGTATTTGATCAATCTGACCCCATTTCTTCAAAATAAGAAGAAGAAGATGATGACAATCTTACAAGTCATATGAGTGAGCTGAACATTATAAGAGAAGGAAAGAATGTGGACAAGCCATAAGACATGAGGAGTGAAGGAAATACAAATTCACCTCGTTCTACTCTAAAAGGAGAGCAAACTCAGTTAGGAAGGGACTGGATTTTTAAGAAAGATCATATAAGAGATCTCATAATTGGTGATCCATCAAGTTAGGTAACAACTTGATCATCTTTTAGAAATGCATGTACCAATCTTACTTTTATATCCCTCATAGAGCCTAAGACCATAGATGAGGCCATTAAAGATGAACATTAGGTACTTATTGTGCAAGACGAACTAAATTAATTTGAGAGGAACAAAGTGTGGACTTTAGTTTCTAGACCTCATAATCATTCCATTATTGGAACCAAATGGGTCTTTAGAAATAAACTTGATGTGCATAGAATTTTTATTAAAAATAAGACTTGGTTAGTAAACAAAGGCTATAACCAAAAAGAGGGAATTGACTTTGATGAGACCTTTACACCTGCAGCCAAACTTGAAGCTATTAAGATTTTGCTTACATTTGCATCTCATATGAATTTTAAGTTATGTCAAATGCATGTCAAATGTGCTTTTCTTAATGGCTATAGTGTTGAGGGATGAGGAAGTATATGTTAAACAACCCCCTAGTTTTGAAAGCCATTGCTTTCCTAACCATGTGTTCAGACTCACTGAAACCCTATATGGCTTAAAACAAGCTCCAAAATCTTAGAATGAAAGGTTGAACAGCTTTCTAAAAGAGAAAGGTTTCTCTAAAGGTTTGATAGACACAACTCCCTTTTCTAAGGAAAAGAATGAAGACTCATTATTAGTGCAAATATATGTAGATGATATCATATTTGGTGCTACTAGTGTTTACTTATGTGAAGATTTCTCTAAAGTTATGAAGGGTGAGTTTGAAATGAGCATGATGGGAGAATTCAAATTCTTCCTTGGGTTACAAATCAAGTAAGGAAATGACAGAATCTTCATCAACCAAGCCAAATATATAAAGGAACTAATCAAAATATTTGGCATGGAAAATAGCAAATCTTGCAAAACTCCAATGAGTACCAACATCATGCTAAGCATGGATTAATATGGTAAGATTGTGGATTCAAAAGTTGTATAGAGGTACGATTGGTAGTTTACTCTATCTCATAACCTCTAAGCTTGATATTATGTTCAGTGTTTGCTTGTATCCTAGATATCAATCTAATTCTAAGTAGTCTCATTTACATGTTGTGAACACATACTCAAATACCTTGTTGGTACTCTAAACTTAGGACTTTGGTATCTTAAGAGTTCTTCATTTGAATTGAATTCATTTTTCTGATAGTGATTTTATTAGGTGTACCTTAGATAGAAAGAGTACTTCAAGCATATGTCAATTACATTGTCAATGCTTAGTATCTTAGAGTGGCAAAAAGCAAAACTCAATTGTTTTATCACCTGCTGTAGTTAAGTATGTGACAGCTGGTCTTTGTTGCACTCAAATCATATGGATGAAGCAATAACTTCTTGATTACAAAGTAATTATAAATCAAGTTGCCATTAAGTTTGATAACACTAGTGCCATCAATTTGTCTAAAAATTCTATGCAACATTCTAGGAGCAATCATATAGACAATAGACATCAGTTTTTTAGGATCACACTTATAATGGTAATATTATGTTAAAATTTGTTGATACTAACCATCAATTGGCAAATATTTTCACTAAATCTCTTTGTGATGAAAAGATGTAATTCATCAAAAGAGAACTTCGTATGATTGATGGGAATACTTTGGATTAACTTCAACAGTTATTCTTCTTTACCTTTGTCAGTCTATGTATGATTATTATTGGTTGATACTTGATTATGTTGCTTGAATTCATTACCATTAAAGTATTTAGGTTTAATAAGCTAAAAATTTTAATCGTATATAATCTTGATCAAAAGGTTTATATTTTAATTGAATTCATGACTATATCATTGAGTTTCATTAACAATATCCATCAACTAAGTTTTCAAAATGGTTGCATCTTTGAAAATTTTATTTTAAACTTAGTTCTGTTTTGAAAAACATGGCCAATGGCTATTGCATATTTCCCAACGATCGTTGTGTTATTCGTAAGTCCCTCATTTTGCTTTTATTAGTCCCCCATGATCGTTGTGTATTTCCAATGACCATTGTTCTTCACCCAATGGTCATTATGAAAAACCACCATCATTGGATGAAGAACACTTGCTTAAGCAAACTAATAGTCATTGTTCAATTTACAACAGCCATTGAACACTCCCAATGGTCATATTTTTAAAATAGGGGAGCTCATGGAACTTCTATATAAGCCCCCTCTAACCCTAAAGTTAGTTTACTTTTTATTTACTATGGCTTCAATTCTCTCTTTTCTTAAACTTTTGCTATTATTATTATTATTATTTTATATATTTCTTTACATCAAACCTTAAACACTCAATCAATGGCACCAAAACCATACTCAACCAAGAGGTACAAGCAACTAACTTGTAAAAACTCTCAATCCTTTTACTCCAGCTCTGAATTCAAGGAGAATCTAGCCTCTATGCTTACCCAGCAGAAGAAATGAACTACAGAACCATCCTTAGCACAACATTCATCCAAGAAATCAAAGCTATTTCAGAACCCAAAAGGAAAGGAAAAGTATAAGAAATAAAGCATATTCCTCCCTTACTTAAATAGTTCCATCTCAAGACTGAAAAAGAGAATTATTTGGCTCTAAGAGGCACCTAAGAGGTAGAAAGTTTCTTGAGTGGAGTGATCTTTAAAGATATGGTCTGACAGAAAAGATAGAAGAGGTTATGGTGGGAATTAGATGGAACTTGTTTTGTCACATTAAGGAACCCTCCTATCTAGATCTTACAGTGGAGTTCCTCTCCACATTGAAAGTTTAGGGCAGTAATTGCCATGTCTATGCTCAAAAGGTTTGATCAATTTTAGACTTTTTAGAAAGAAGTACACCTTAAGGCCAAATGATTTGGCAAAGTGCTTTGATGCTACTACCTCAGGGATAACATAATCTCATCCTACATTCTAGGTTAACATGAACCAATTCTAAAAATCCATCATAGAATGTAGGAGTAATTACAACTACAATAATAGCAAGGTATCAAAAATTAAAGGTCAAGTCTTAAGAATAGCCCATCGACTCATCATTTGGAATATAAATGAGAGAGGTCAATCAAATGACAATTGCAAAATCACTTACTTGTTCTGTCTTTGGTGTATAAAGAGTATACAAAAGATCAATACTTCATTATTCTTAATGTAAAGGATAGACGAACAAGTGGATAAAACTAATAAGTTTGTGATGGATCATTACATCACAAGAATTGCCAAATATGTAAAAGTCATTCCCTAAATAGAGGATGAACTAAAAGAGAAAAACATTGTGTTGGAGAAGCTACCACAATGAATCTATCAATGAGAAGATGTTTCCCAACATGTGGATCTTACAAAGATTGGACTATGGTCTAATTAAGAGAGTACCAAAGCAAGGAGAGATTCCTCAATAGGAAGAGGAAAATTAGGACATTGAGGAAACAATAAGAATAAGGGTTGTAGCAATGAAGGGGATTATAACAAGTACTCTTACTCCTACTACATCTAGTCCATCTCTCACTATCTTTGAGAGAAAGGTTCTTAAGCAACTAGAGACCATTTCCAATGCAGTCCAAAGGATTGAATCTTTTACTATCTCCTTACACCAGTGTTGCAAAAGGTTGGTCAAACCTAAGTCATAAGCCTTTTTTGATCTTGATAATGAAGATTGATCAGTTCTAATGTTTTGTTCAAGTGTTGTTTTGCAATTTATAAGATATATTTTCATTGAAAGTTGGATGGAAGTCAAAATCTCCATCTTTAAGAAGAACATCCAAATTTGTGGTCAGAATCTCATAAATCGTGACTGCAACATTGCAATAAGGATGGATGGAGCTAGGCTAAAAGAATTCACGGATGAATTCATAGTCGCGACTCATACGAACGGAGCTTGGTTGATTCATAGAAGAATTCAAGGTGGCATTCGTGTTCGGGGTTCTGATCACAAATTTCATAGTAATAAATAAGGGAACCAAAGCCAAGCCACAACACACCAAGTGTCTAAGGCAAAGATTGGAAAATTAAAAATCACAAGGCAAAGCATTTGTCGCAATCGCGATTCAAGAAGGTGTTGTCTCCTCTTCAAATAGAAGAATTTGCGGTCTTAGTCACGCACAAGAGAAAGTTTAATCGTGACCGTGACTTTTGAGTAGTTGGTTGAACACAACGACTATATTTCTTACACAACCAATGGGTGAAGGACACATAGACTAGCTGTTAGACACATAATGGAGTTCTTTACTATTATTTTGAGCTCCTAAGTGCGAATTGGAAATTCATGATCTCGAAATGCCAGTTGCGATAATGACTTCCACCTAACAAGCATTTAATGCAAAATTAGCCTAGCACAACTTAGAGATTTTGGGATAGTTTTTGAGTAACATCTCTTTGGTGGATGTTAGTTATAAATACTCCACCAAAATGATGTAAATGTTAAAGAATTCCATTTATTGTAACCAAACTCTTGCAATTTTGCTACTCATTCTTCTTACTCTTCTTTATGTGTTATTGATTGTTCGGTGTAAGTATTAAACACCTTTATGATTAGGTTAAGAGTTAGCCTAAGCTTCCAAAACTCTTGTAAAGGTTGTGTGTTAGCCTAAAAACATAAATTATGAAAGGTTTTGTGTGAGCCTAAAAACATAAATTGTAAGGTGTGAGTTATAAAACACAAATTGTATAAGTTAGGTGTGAGCTTAAAAACACTAGTTTGTTTGAGTGGAATACCCAATTGTGAAGAATTATGGAATTGACATAGGGTTTGTTAACGTTTGAAGCACTAAAAACATTTTGTGTTATTTTTCTCTTTTCCTTCTTAATTCTCTAAACACTTAAACTTTTCTTTTTATTTTTTAATCTCCCACCAATTTAACCCCCATTCTTGGTGCATTAGGCCAACAAGTGGTATCAGAGTTAAGTCTCACTCTAAAGCTTAATTGTGTGAGTAAACATCATGGCACAAGAAGGAATTCACACTCATCTCAAGCCATATTTTGATGGAGCAGACTATACTCATTGAAAGTATAACATGGAAATCTACTTAGATAGTGATGTGGTAAACCTCAGGGACATTGTGGCAAAGGAGTGGAAGCCACCTACTAAGGTGGTGGATGGAAGTAAAGAATGGATTCCTAGATATTAGTGGCTTGAAGCTCATTGGAGATCCAATGGCAAAAATAAAAGAGTCATGACAATCCTTCTAAGTTCTCTCTTAAGAGAAGAAATTAGAAGGGTCCAACATTGTCTTACTGTTCATAGGATTTGGAAGCCTTTGGAGCACTACCATGAGGGCATTACTTTGGTGAAATCTAGCCGACTCGAGATGTATGTGACAACATGGGAGCTATTTATGATGAAAAAGGAAGAAAGCATCATAGATATGACAAATAGACTCCTTGCATTTGTCACAAACATGAAGAAGTTTGGGAGAGTTCTCACCAATCATGAGGCAAACTCAAAAATCCTAAAACCATTACCTTATAAAAAGTTTAGTGCAAGAGTTTGTAGTATCCAAGAGTCCAATCTAGAGATAGAAAAGATGCCAACGTATGTCCTAATAGGCAAACTCTTAATCAAGAGCTAGCCTTTAAGAAAGATGAAGAAATGAAGAAAATGAGAGGTAAAAGATAGAAATAAAAAAAACCAAAAAGAATGACCTTGGCTCTCAAGTCTTCATTAAAAGGAAGTTGAAGTGGCCTCAAATGAAGAGGAAAGTGACAAAGAGGAGGAGGAGCTTGCAATACTTTATGGAACAACAAAG
The DNA here is from genome assembly GCA_949677035.1 of Omphalea diandra. Taxonomy (NCBI): domain Eukaryota; kingdom Viridiplantae; phylum Streptophyta; class Magnoliopsida; order Malpighiales; family Euphorbiaceae; genus Omphalea; species Omphalea diandra. Next base: position 4,859 of record CATIWR010134394.1, on the reverse strand, counting down.
AAGCTAATTAAAAGAAGAAACGAAAGAAAAAGCTTCAAGAAAACTACTCCAACTCCTAAAGAAAGATTAAGTGATGTTACTTGCTATGAATGTGGCAAGCAAGGCCACATCAAATATGACTGTCCCAAGTTGAATAAGAAGAAGAAAGGGAACAAAGAGAAAAGGATAAGCTTCAAATCCACTTGAGATGATAACACAAGTGAAAAAGATGAAGAGGAAGAGGTTGCAAACCTATGCTTCATAGCTCAAGACGATTCATCTAATGAGCTAAGCTCTTCATGAGTTAGATGATGTAGAAAATTTACTTCTTCATCGATTCATACATGTTCATGTTCACACTCACATCATGTTTTATGACAATACCCCCCACTCATACCAAGGTAATGCGTAGGGAAAAGACATATAAGCTTAGAATCCAATGCCACTATTGTATGAAGTATAAACACATAAACATTTATTGCTATATTAAGAAGACACACCTTAAGTTGGAGGATCCTTTAAAACCTAACCCCATATGACCTAAGTATACTTACGTACCAAAGCAAAAATGATTTACTTGTGTTGTGTAAGATTGCTTGACAACTATTAATGAAGCAAATGATTGACATATGGATAGTGGATGCTCAAAGCACATGACGGGCAATAAGAGATTATTCATGGTCTTAAGAGAAATGGAGGGTGGTAATGTCACATTTAGAAACGATGCCAAAGGTAAGGTAATTGGCATTCGGACCATTGGTAAAAATGGTTATTCTCTAACTAATGATGTTTTACTTATGGATGGCTTACAACATAACTGCTTAGTGTAAGTCAATTATGTGACAAAGGTAATAATAACACCTTTGACCTTAGAGAATGTCGAGTGTACCACTTTGGTGGATAAAAAGGTAGTTTTCAAGGATCAAAGGAAAGGCGATACCTACCTAATTGACTTAGAAAATTTGGCTAACCAATCCTTATTGTGTCTCCTAGCAATGAAGCTTAGCTTTTGGACATGCTAGCATAGAGCTCTTACAAAGCTTATCCAAAGGAAAGCTAGTAGAAGGTCTTCCTAAACTAAAGTTTTCTAAAGACAAGACATATAGTCCTTGCCAAATGGGGAAGCAATCAAAGCATAGAATATTGTAAGTACATCTATAGCTATTTAATTAATTCATATGGACTTGATAGGACTTACTAGGAGTGCTAGTTTAGGTGGAAAACATTATGCACTTGTCCTAGTTGATGACTACTCTAGGTTTACTTTGGGTTTCCTTTCTAGATCATAAACATGATACTTTTGATGCTTTTAAAAGTTTTGTAAAAAGAATTCAAAATGAAAAAGGTTACTTCATTTCTTTTATAAAAAGTAATCATGGAAAAGAATTTCAAAATGAATCTTTTGCACCTTATTGCTTAAAGAATGGGATTTTTCATAACTTTTAAACTCCTAGAACACCACAATAAAATGGTGTTGTAAAGAGGAAAAATAGAACACTAGTAGAGATGGCTAGAACTATGCTCAATGAGTATTCTTTGTCAAATTACTTTTGGGCCGAAACGATCAATACTTCGTGTTATATTACAAATCAAGTTTTCAAAATACCTATTCTTAATAAAACTTCTTATGAGCTATGGAATGGTAGAAAGCCTAACTTATACCTAAGAGGATTTGAATTTAAGTGTTATATCTTAAATACCAAGGATAATCTTAGGAAATTTGATTCAAAAACTAATGAAGGCACTTTCTTAAGTTATTCCACCACTAGTAAGGCCTATTTGTTTTTAATAAGAGTTCAATGGTTGTTGAAGAGTCCATGAATATTGTGTTTAATGAGTCTAATAAGCTTGATCTTGGGAAAAAAAATTTATTGATGATTTTGAGAAATTGTATTTGGAGAATACTACAAGAGAGGTGAATAAAAGTCATAATGAAAGCAAATCATCAAGAGAAGATAAGGAACTTAACATCAACAAGTTAAATCACCGAACTAAGATCTTTCCAAGGATTGGAGATTTTTCAAGCATCACCCTAAGGACCTAATCATTGGTGATACATCCAAAGGTGTAAGTACTATATCACAACGCAGTACATTAGATAATAATCCTGCTTTTATTTCTCAATTTGAGCCAAAATCTATTCATAAGGCTCTTGATGATGAGAGTTGGGTGATTGCTATGCAAGAGAAACTCAACTAATTTAAGAGAAACAATGTATGGGAACCTATTCCTATGCCTAAGGAACACCCTATCGTAGGTTGCAAATGGGTGTTTAGGAATAAGTTAAATGAGCAAGGGTTCATCACTAGAAATAAGGCTAGATTGGTTACTTACGACCAAGAGGAAGGAATTAACTATGATGAAACTTATGCAACCCGTAGCAAGATTAAAGGCCATTAGGATTTTTTTGCATATACATGTCACATGAATTTCATACTATTTCAAATGGATGTCAAAAGTGCTTTTCTAAAAGGTGTCATTGAGGAGGAAGTTTATATTAAACAAGCTCCTAGTTTTTAATCATATACTTTTTCAAATTATGTTTTTAAATTGAATAAAGCCTTGTATGGTTTGAAACAAGCTCCAAGAGCTTGATATGAAAAGCTTAGTTCTTTTCCTTAACAACATGATTTTGAAAAGGGGAAGGTTGACACAACTTTATTTGTCAAAAGGAATAATCATGATACACTAATAGTACAAATTTATGTTGATTATATCATTTTTGGTGCTACTAATGCATCTCTTTGTAAGGACTTTGCTAAGTATATGACTAGGGAATTTAAGATGAGCATGATGGGAGTGCTCAAGTTTTTCCTTGGTCTACAAATCAAACAAACCAAATAAGGGACCTTCATCAACCAAGCCAAATACATGAAGGATATTCTCAAGAAATTTGGCATGAAAGGTTTTAAAGTAGTAAAGACACCAATGAGTGCTACAATCAAATTAGACAAGGACGAATCGAGTAAGTTAGTTCATGAGAAGAGATATCGAGGTATGATTGGTTCTTAACTCTATCTTACCACCTTTTGACCTGATATAATGTTTAGTGTATACAAGTGTGCTAGAATTCAGTCTTGCCCTAAGGAATATCATTTAAATGTTGTTCAAAGAATTATCAATGTGATGTCCCATTTACTGATTATTCCTAAAGTAGGTGCATTAACTTACTCATAAAACATGGAATACTAAAGTGACACAACATCATTAAAATCCTCTCATTCTATCCATTGTCATTAAAAGACGTTATTTCAATTATATTTATTTTTTTACACTATGTATCTTGTTTCACAACATAGTAACTATTTACAACAAAGTATACATGGCTAAACAAACTTAAATACTAATTGACTACATATTGGCCCAACCCTTATTAGGCTACTAAACATCAATTTCAAAATGTAAACTAGATTAGTCTACTCTTCCTAAAAGAAAATTTAAAGCAAAAAAAAATGAGCTTACATACTCAGCAAGTAAATGCATAATGATACTTCAATCTTAAATAACATAACAACATTTAAATATAAATAACTCATCATCATATCCATGCATGAAATAAAGAGTTTTTACTCTTAAATGCCACACAGGCTATCAAATGGTATTGTTACACAAGCTGTCATATATTTTGCCACATAGGGTATAGATGTCACTACCACAAAGGTTTTCATATTTGGTCGCCACATAGGTTATAAATATTGTTATCACACAAGCTATAGATATCATTGTCACACGGGTTATCGAATGTTATTGCCATGCTGGCTATTATAGATTATTGCCACACAGGCTATAAATATCATTAACACACAGGCTGTCGAATGTTATTACCATACAAGATGTTATATATTATTGCCACACAGGCTATAGATATCATTGCCACATAGGCTGTCAAATGTTTTTGCCACACAAGTTGTTATATATTATTGCCACACAAGCTATAGATATCATTACCATATAGGCTATCGAATGTTATTGCCACATAAGCTGTTATATATCATTGCCATACAGACTATGAATAGTGTTACTTGCCAACAACATCAAGTATTAGTTTTTAAACAAATCAACTAGAAATCTAACAAAATTTCAACAATATAATGACTAATAACAACACTCATAACTTTGGCAGCTTATATCACCACATACTCCCATTCCAAAGTCATAATTTATCAACATCTCATGAAAATAAATAAATCAAAAGTATAACAATATTTTCATCAATGTATTCCTCAATATCATCATATTAAACAACATTTCATTCCATTGAGTATACGTTTATGGCATTTAACCAATTACATGTATAGTACCATTAACTATTTACTAACCTCCTCCTTCAAGCTTATTAAGCCATGGATGGTCCGAGCTTATTCTCACTTTTATCTTCAATGCCTCGAGGACCTATTTCAATACACCAAATCAATCCATGATGATAAGATAAGATTTTCATCTTGTTATACAAATATGCTCTAGTTAAATATCATGAACTTGATAGGTTGTTTCTATAATTACTTTTAAGTCACAAATCAAAATGACTGATTCTTTTTTTTTTTTTTCAATTAAACTAGACATATATGGGTGCACCATATCCAAAATTCAGTCCAAAATATTGACTACATAATTTATGGTCAATTTTATGAATTTTTTCTGTTTCAATGTCATTACAACTTGAGTAGGTCTTACAAATGTTAGAGAACACAAAGGAACGTTTTTCATGTTTTACTCATTCTCTAATTCAATCTATAAAGTCACTAAAACTAATGACCAATCTCAGGGTGAGCAGGTTTTCAACATATTGACAATCAGTCGTAATGAAGGGGAAATATCTCAACAACCATGTTAAATTTGGAAAACATATTTAACATAAATGTAGATAATACATAAATATA
>CATIWR010134392.1:0-55243 GCA_949677035.1 Omphalea diandra | reverse complement strand
GTCCTGGAGGGGTAGTGTGCACTCAGGCAGAAAGCATATGGCTTCACATGCACATTATTGAGGATATTGTAGCAAATTGCCGAGAGATCTTCAAAGGCTCTGTCAACTATGCCTGGACTACTGTTCCCACTTATCCAAGGTTTGTACTTATTGCCCACCATCTTTGCCTCCCCTCACTGCCTCTTGTTCCCTGCCCCCTTTCTCGCACACAAGCTTACATGACAGTGATATTACTCTCAAAACTGGAAAGCCATCATGTTTTCCCCCTAGTGAACTCCTTCGTACCTCTTTTTTTCCCACTTTCATAATTGTGGAATTAGGCATTTAATGTTGCTGATGTTTGATGGTATTTATAATGTTTCAGTGGGGTGATCGGTTTCATGCTTTGCTCAACTGAAGGACCTCTTGTTGATTTCAAGCATCCAGTGAATCCCACAGATGCTAATACCTCAGCAAGACCATTGAAATTTTACAATTCAGAGGTACTATATTCTCTACGTCAATTATTCTTTCTTGAATTTATGTACATGTTCTTCTGAGAAACTTATGATCCTTTCCAGATTCACACGGCTGCATTCTGTTTGCCATCTTTCGCAAAGAAGGTGATTGATTCAAAAGCAAAATGATAAGGTTGTGGAGTGTCCAGCCTTTGTCCTCACCAAACCAGCCCATCTGGCAATGAGCCATGGAATAAGTTATATGGTTTTAAGTTATGATCACAGTATGGTTTTAGTTGGAAGGGCTCCTACTTTGATTGTTATCGGTTCCTTATAATTAGTACTCAGTATAACAATTTTTATAGAGTTATCCTTAAAATACATCTACCCTTGCTGGTTCATTCGATACACAATCCTTAGGTAGGTGTTTTCAGAAGCTTCGATGAGAAGGGAGAGTTGAGGAGAGCTCCTCATTTTCTGTTTTAGTCAGATAAAGAATAGAGAGGATATTCTTGAAATTTAAGTAAAATTGAACGTAAAGAATTTTGATATGTTTGGAAGATGGCAACTGTTTTCCACTGAAAAATGAAATTCCCACAAGGCCCTTCCCTTGAGAATAAAGTGGAGAGCAACGCCGGAATCTGACGTTTACATCAGACATCATTATTTAACAAAGTTACGGGCCTCTGCTTGCTTGATATCAGAGATCCAGCCTCTGCTTGTGTAGAAGTTGCTTAAGGGATGTCATTTTCCTCAAGGTTAATAAGGTTCAAAAGGCATTCAAAGACGATCCACTCTGCAACTCATAATTTAACCTCTCTTCCTAATTTATCAGCTTTCTTTTCTGGCTTAAGCCTCTTGCGCTCAAAGAAGCAGTCTAACGTCATATTCTCAATGCAAAACAAGCTCATTTGTATTACAATTCCATTTCCTCCATAACAACGTCCAGCACAGAGTTAAACAAGACCTCAAGCAATGAAACAAGCATAAAAACTTGCAAAAGATTAATTTAAAGAAAGCTTTTCTCAAAATTTTCGTTGTGAATCAGTCTCTTCACAATTTCTTTGAGGGTTATTGATCTCTCTCTTCTACATACATAAGTTTGATGCTAAATCAAGAATGACAGACAATCCTCAGCCCAAGGATGAATGGAGACTGTAGAGAAATAACTGAATCAATTTATAATCTTACGCAATTAATTGGTTGTGACTTTTGAAATTGGGCAACTGTGGTTGAAGTAGCCAGAAGTGGTATTAGAAAATGTTGGTTGAACCAGGTAAAATCGTTTGGAGGAAAATTTCATAGGCATAGTAAGAGACGTGTATGGTGAAGATTAATAACTGGGGCAAAATTTGGACGTTCCTCACAACTATTAATGAAAATTACTATTACATTATTTTTTTAAGTAAAAAAAAAATTCTTTTTCAAAAGTAGATAAGGAGTTGAAGTTCTACTACAGCGATTGTTAAGAGCTTCAAGAACATAAAAATCAGTGGTAGTCCCACGTTCATGCCTTTCACTTGGAAGCTCAATCTCTGCACAACTGAACATGATGAAATATTTATAAAATAAAAATTAATGAAACCCATTTATCCATCTGATAAAGAAAGTTAGGGTTATTCGCCTCTAATGCAAAACTTCAAACTCCGATGACTGAAGTCGAGTAGATATCGGCATAAAATTGAGCATTTATTTATCATTTTCTTCCCAGTCAATACTCGTGTAGAAAAAGTCTAACAGATAGTTCTGTTTGAGCTAGCGATAGTACTAAAATGTCCATCCATACCGGCATTGTTTATCTTATCAAAATAATACAAGCAAAGTCACTGCAACAGCATGATCCAAATATCTTTTAAGGAACTATTTGCACCAGAAAAAAAAAAACTAATAGAAGGTTAAACCAGAAACAGGTAAATTGTTGACCCAAATAAGTTACATGACGATAAAAGTAACAGAATTGATGAGGATGATAACTGTTCAAATAGAGAGAAGATAAAGGCCCTCTAAGTCATCTAAACCGAGCAGCAAATCAATAAAATTTCTGGAAGTTGAACCACTGAGCAATAATCAAAACAGTTGCGGATAACAGTACTGAACACTCGTGGAGTCAATTATCTACTACTAGAAGATCATGAAAAACATTTTCTCGAATTTCCTCCAAAAACTTTTACCTTGAGCAATTCACCTGCACTTGGAAACTGGGTACCCAAAGGGCAACTTCAACCATGGATGAAAAGTAGAGATCTACACTAGGTCATGTGATGCTTCGCTGATTCAGACAACATAAGAACAGGTTGTGCGCATTGCAAGTTCAATGCTACTTGAAGCAATACTAAGCAAGACTATGAAATGACGAAGTGCAGATAAGCAGAGACGGGGACAACAGTACAAACAGCTTCGCCTTCTTGAAGAAGCAAGAAGAAATGTAAAGGTCATAAGCGGGACAGAAGCTTTGTTGCAGAAGAAAGCAGTAAAAGAATGTCGTGCACAGCCAAGTTTCTGAACATTCGTAATTTGAACAAGGGATTCAAGCTGAATAACATGCAGGGCGACGAGAAGTAGATAACGTGCAGAGGTGGAGAAAAACCATGTTCACTAAGATGCAGTAAAGTAGCGAAACGATGCTGTTTTAGCCGAAAACCACACCTCAAAACAAAAAACATAAATCTTTTAGAAGCAATTACTATAACAGATTAATACTACCATTATAAGCCAAGATTAAGTACTATAAACAGCAATAAGGTTGCAATTTAAAGCATGCAAGAGACCTCCAAGATTCAGTAAGCAGCTGAGACTGCAAGCCGACATAAAAGTTTTGCAAGCTAAGTGGCCAAAACACTTTGATGAAGCCATGCAAAACCAAGTTTCTAACAAACCTCATAGTCAAGACACGAACATAACTAATATCAACTGGTCCTACTAGAACTACAGTATAGCAGCTATTTCCTCCTTTAATGCCCTTCCAATCTTTAGCTTCAGTTAGGCTTTGAGGCTTAATCTCTGCACAGACAATACAAGCATATAAGCCTTTATAGTATTCGCAAATTACAACTTCTCATATATTCAGAAAATTATATGTGATAAATTTCAAAGAATCCAAAAAGCAAGGCCTTTTAACATAAACTAACAGGTGAAACTCTAAAATTCCCATTTTAAATTTTTACACACCAAAAAACTACTTTGAATACTTTTTTATTCTGAATTAATATTTTTCTTATAATCACTAATTGAACTTCAAATGTCTCAGGTCAAAATTCTATGCAGTAAATTTATTAGGTCCACAATACCATTGGCTCGGTACTGTTGTATGAAGATACATTACTAAAAATTGAAGAACTACGTACCCATTAGCATTAGGTGAATCAAGGAGGGGATCTGCTGTAGCTGCGACCACGGAGAGGTGACAGGCTACGGCGCCTTGGAGATCTTCTACCACGAGGACTATAACTCCTGCAAAGAGGCATTTTAAACGCAGCAAATATAGTAGCCAATCTTTTCAATATCTTACTCTAACTAGAAATTAGCATGATGCAGAAAGAAAAGCCAATAAATGGAAAAGTACATAGGAACTCAACAGATTAACCATGTCAGACCTTATTAGGACCAATAGATATTAAAAAGTATAAAGATCAAGTTAGTAACACCAAGGCATCATAGATATTTCAAGCAAGCTTTAGATGTTTTATTTAGGTGTATTACGATAATACATTCATCACCTTTTTCAGACCAACTACCGACCATTGCTTATGGTAAATATATATTCAGGGGGGAAAACTCCTGCTTTGGATAGGGAAGCTTTCAAATTGATAGTATCATCTTTCCTCCAGCGATAGGATACATTTCTTTCTAGAAAATACTACTACTAATAATTCCAAATATCAGGCTTTTGATTGCATCCCGTTACATGAGATATTGACATTGATTTGCGACTTAAACAAGAAAAGCAAAAGCAACTGGAAAAAAAAAAAAAAAAAATTAACAATAGAACAGTAATAGCAGAGGCAATTCAGGTCGCTTGAGAGACAAAAAACGGAAGGAGGAAAGCAGAAGAGCAAAAACGAGAACAAAAAAGAAAATAAAAATGTAAATGTATCAGAAGCACTGTGCCCATAACCATAACATGGACAACTAATGGGTTGAGGGGTGTTATTAAAAAACAAAAGGTAAATTCATTTGACGCACCTGCGTCCATACCCATAAATTGGACTTTTGCGATGTCGGGGGCTAGGGCTTCGGCGACGGCCACTCCCCAAACCTCGTGATCCAATGCGCAAGTGGCACTCTCTAGCAAAATGACCAGGTTCACCACACTCATAACACTTCAAGTCCTCCCCACCACCACGTCCACGTCCACGTCCACCGCCACCACGGCCTCCACCACCCTTTGAATTATGAGAAAGCTCCACACGCCATCCATTTTTTCCTATAAAACAACCTGATATATTAGCATAACTCTTCCAAACAATTTATTATACACATTATACTCTCATAAAACTAGTAATCCTGCAATGTAATGAGTAAAAAAGCAACAAAACTGTCACCAAACAAATCAGAAAGAGTTTTCTGCAATATAGCAGGAAGAATATAATCTAAAACAGGAAAAGAAAAAATATTGATAATAAATAAAGGATGACAAAAACACAATTGAAAAGATGTGTAAATAGGGGGGGCAAACAAAAGAAAGCAAAAAAAAATGTCAACATAAGTAACACACCAAAGATATTTTACATACTGACCATCTATCGCACGAATTGCATCCATAGCATCCCTGCGATCATCAAACTCAACAAATGCATATCCTGGTGGCCTCCGTGCAACCCATACACTGCATAATTTCATCACAACAAAAAACAAATTTATTCACAGTTGATATCATTCAGAGTTTTTCTTTTTAAACAAAAAATCAAGTAACATAAAAGCACAAAACATCCAGTCTTTAACCCTCATTTGGAAGAACCAAGGCAGGACCTAGACTTGCAAAGATAGATGTCAGAGGCATACACTTGGTGGTTACCCATGCTGCTCCTTATTGCAAGAGTAGAAAACAATTGCAAGTACGTAAAATAAAAATGGGAGTAAAAGAAGACTAAGACCAGCATCAAAAAACTATAATTTTGATGCGTGCTGTAGTTCTGCTTCTACAGCGTTTAGGGGAAAAGTGAACATGCACAATGCACTTACTAGTTGCTGCAATTTGACACCTGTTAGAAACCTCTAAGGCTCTATGCCTCAGAACATAAAGTGAAAAGATATCATCACTTTCAATACCTTAAAATTGATAATCCATGTCACGGCTCACAGAAACTATTTCGTAAAAGAACAAATTTATAAGGAGTATGCCACAAAAATGGCTAACAGGAAATCTGGTACTAAAAGCATTTATTCAATAATCATTTAGGATGTAGCAATATTTCCAGGCACAATAACACATAATCACTAAAACAATAATATAAATGAGAAAACAATAAGCATTTAGCATCAATCTGAAAGAATACACCGGTAAATTACCTTCGAAGAACACCATACATTCTGAATTCATCTTCAAGATCCCTTTCAGAAACTCTTGGATCCAAATTCCCCACGTAAACCCGAGCCATTACTGCAATCCGAAACGTCCACCAACCAACCAACATTAATTCCAACATAATAAAAACAGGAAAAAAAAAAAATCCCTCCGCAATAAAACAATTTCCACGTTAAAAAAAAAAAAAAACAATTTCGCCATCACATTTACGATTCATCCCAAAATAAGGGCATAAGAATGTATAAGGACGCTTTAGCTTTCTTCCTATAGGAATCTATCGATACAAAAAAGAATTTTTTTTTTTTTTTGGGTACATTAGGGCTTGCAGGATTACCAATTAGTGTGAAAGACGATCAAAATTAAGGATACCTTATTATCGCTATGAGCAGTTTACGAAGGGGTAGAGACATTAATCAATCGCAGAGTCGGTAAAACCCTAGAAATATGAAAGCCGGAATGAATAAAGGACAGCATATGAAAATTGATCAGACCGTTTCTGGGCTTCGTTGAAGAAGGCTCACATGCAACTAGATCCATACCTTATGGTTCCAATCTTTAGCCCAACTTCTATTGTTGCAATTCTATCTCTTATTTTTTGGATATTGAAATGTATTAATTTTTATCACAAGATAATTTTTGCACAGTATATTAATTATTTTTTTTACCTTTTAGAAATATCTATAGATCAAATTGAATTATTTATTTATTTTATTGATTAATTTATTATAATTATATTTAAATTTATAATTGTAATGTTATGTACTTATAAATGATTTTTAAAATTTATTTTATATTGGATTTATGCATTTATTTAATACAATTTAGACATTAGGCATAAAATTAGAAAAATCGTTAAGTTGCATAATGTGTAAATTTTGGTTAATATTTTATATTATTTATTTTAAAATATTAATATATATTGTACATATCTTATTAATTTTAAATTTTATATGTCATTAATAATTTGTAAAATACATCTTAGTTGACATAAATTTTTTAATTAATCTTAATAATTTAAATTTATTATTGTAATTTATTACATAATCTTATAATAAATAAATTTATTTTTAATAATAAAATTTAAATGATGCATAACTATTTAAAATTATACTTGATGATAAAAGTATTTTTAATAAAAAAAACTTAAATTATGTATAATTGCAATGCATATATTATTTTATGTAAAAAATAATACATGTTAATTTGTTATGTACTTTTCCATAAAAAAATTTAAAGATAAAAGTATTTTTAATAAAAAAACTTAAATGTAATTATGTACTTAATGATTTAATTTTTTTATGCATTTTTTTTACATAAAATAGTATATGCATCCATTATACTTATGCAATAAAAAATAAATTATTATAGTCAAAATAAAATAAATAAAGTTTTTTGACATATTTAAAGAGTTTTTTAAAGTTGAATAAATAAATAGTTATTTTTTTATAAAATTTCAATATATATAAATATATATATATATTAAAATAATTAATATCAATAAATATGAGTGCTTGATTGAGAAATAATAATAAATATGTATTTATTAAACAATATTAAAGTGATAACAAAAAAATGTAAAAAAATGAATAAAAAACTTTAAGAGAGTGTCTCGTATTATTTTATGATTAAAAATTTATATAAAAAAATTTAATCCTTATACTTGTTATAACTGAGTTTAATCTTGCTAATGGTCTTATATTATCTCATGTGTTCGCTTGATTAAATTTATCGTGTTTTTTAGTTTTTTAAGTTTGTGAATTCTATTATGATTATTTTTAAAAACAATAATTTCATTTAAGTATAAATAATGACTTAATAATATGTAAAAGTTTATACTTTTTTTATGTTTAGAGATAGTTATTGAATGAACTAATTGGATATTTTTCATAAGGATCATTTAAAATAATCATTTACTCTGTTTATTTAATAAAATATTTGATAAAAATAAAAAAAAAAACTATAGTATATCCTATATAAGGATTGATCAATTATATAGCTGATCATTTCGAATAATATTGATTTCTTAATTATTTAAATTAGCATTCACATAAAAAATATTTATCATATTAAAAGTGAATAAGAAAAATGAAGATGGAGATCCTCCAAAAGAGAAAACTCATACTAATTTATTTATGAATTATCTCGAAAAACACTATATGTCAGTATGAGAGATCACTTAAACATTCAACGGCAAATGGTTGATCAATAGTTAATAAGGGATTGATCAACATAAATTAACAAGTCATTAACTCGTGCATTACAGAAATTATAGTATAAAAAAATTTATAAAATAATTAAAAAACTTTTCCATCTTATTTTTTTATTTTAGATATAAAAACATCAAAATAAATAATTTATAAAATATTATTATTTAAATTTATTTTTATATTTTATCATTTTATTTCGATAAATAGCTATTTTTTATTTTTTAAAAATATTTTTCTTTCATTTGTATATATTTTATTTCTTTTATATATTTTTCTTTTTATAGATAATTTATAGTTTTCAATTAACTATAATTGTTAGTCGTTTGTTTATTAAAATATTAATTTGACAAATGATAAATGTTTTCCATAAATCATTTTATGATAAACTTGATAAATGATAAACACTCATCATAAATAATTTCTAACTCTCTCTCTCTCTCTCTCTCTCTCTCTCTCTCTCTCTCTCTCTCTCTCTATATATATATATATATATATATATATATATATATATATATATATATATATATAATGAAATTTGACTTGTTATTTCTTTAATCAATCCTATTAAAGGATTTCATATCAATATATATTTTGATTATTTTTTATCAATTTAAAAATTCACCTTTCATCTCTATTTTTATATATAATATATATAAATAAATAAAATTATTATGTTTTAATTTCAATATGCTACTAATACTTTAATTAATAATAGTTCCAGATTTCATTAAATAAAAAATTCTTAATCACATTTTAATAATTTTTATTTATTTGTATTGATTCTTAATTTAATCAATTGTGGATTTAGATTTTGTGAATTTTTAATGTTAACCAAATTAGGGGCAATTTTAAAGTTACAAACAATGAAGGGAACCATCAAAGAGATCTCATCTAAAATGAGACAGACATCACAAAAATTTCAAATTTTGTCTTATTAGAGTTGCAGTATTTGAATTTGTTTATTTGAACTTGTCATATTTGAATCACTTTTATTTGAAGATGACATATTTGAACTTGTTTTATTTAGATGATCTTATTTACAATGGCCAAATAGTTATTTTTTATACTTTTCATTTCATGTGTGGACTTTTAAAATAAAATCAATAAGTCCAATTTAACAAATGGAGATACTTGCACTAAGAATGTTGTAGAAAGTTCAATAAAGTTTCATGGAAATTTTAAAAGGTTTCAAAAAACTTTTAAAAATATTTCAAATATCTTTAAAATGAAAGAACAATATTCATAAAGATGACATAAATGGACAACACATATGGTAAAAGAGATCAAAAAGTCAAGTCAAATATCTTTTAAGATATTCAAAATCTAAAAAATATTTTTTTCCCTTCCTTAGTTGAATTACACTTCCTTTTAGAATGGTATTTTTTCCATCCAAATATACTTGAAATATTTTATGAAGCTTCTTGAAGCATTCTAAAACCTTCATGGAACTTTTTAGAACTTTTGAAAGTATTTTTAGTGTGAATTGCTCAATTTGAGGAGCTAGACTTACTGATTTTATTTTGAAAACCCGCATATGAAATAAAAGTGTAGAAATAATCATCTTGTCCTTGTAAAAAAAATTGTTAAAATAAGACAAGTTAAAATATGTAAACTTTAAATAAAGCATGTTTGAATATATCATGTTTTAATATGCAAAATCCTAATAAAAGTAGGTTTTGAAGTTTTTGTGATACTTTTCTCCTTTCTAATGAGATATTCTTAATGGTTCCTTTCATTATTTGTAGCTTGAAGCTTGCCATTGATTTTGTTGCACATCAATTTTTTATTATTTTTATTGTTAAATATATTTTTAATAATTATTTTTCAATCATTAATTATTAAAATTCAATAACTAAATTTTGTTTCATTAAAATTTGTTTTTATACTTCTAATTAAATTTTGTTATATTTAAATTAAATTATATCAGTAAAGTTTTATATATACAGACGTGAGAATATTTTTAAGTTATATAAAGAAATATTTAAATGAGAATGTGTCATATATTAATTCACAGATAAAAAATTATCATTGTCTCATCTTTATTATATATAATAGATTTTATCTAATTGAATTTTTTAAAATTATAAAATATTTATAAATTTTTTTTGCAGTAAGTGATTTTAAAAAATTATATCTATATATGAAATATTTTTTATATTATATATTAAAATAGAAATTTATTTCATATATAAATTAATATTTTAATTAATGCTAAAATTAAATGTATCATAATTGATCTTATAATAAATATAAAATTAAATGTTTCATAATTATTTTAACATTAATTGTCATTAATACATTATAAGGAATCAAATTTCTTAAAAATAAAAAAAATTAATGATGTGCCAAATAAAGGAACATTTGAAATGATGATGTATCAAATGAAGAGAATTGGCTTCACTATGCTTTGGCTTTGTATATATATATATATAGAATTTAACTCTAAGAGATAGCTCAATACATAATTGTTAGGAACTTTAGCTGTGATACTAGATATAAAAGCGTAGCAACACTATTAAGAAAACTTTTTTTTTTTTTTTTGAAATAAGTCTATCAAGAAAACCTAAAATGATAATTAATTGTAAAATATAGAATTTAAATAATGTATTATTATAATAAATTTATTATGTACTTTTTTTCATAAAAAATAATATATGCATCATTATGTTTATACAAAAAAAAAAATGAATTGTTATACTAAAATTTAAATAAATAATTTCCTCAATATACTAAAAAATTTTTAAAAAAGTTGAATTGATAAATAATAAAATTGTTTTATAAAAATTCAAGATATATATAAAATCATCATTAAAGTAATTAATATCAATAAATATAAGTACTTAGTAATGATAAATATGAATTAATCAAAAATTACAAAGTAATAAATAAAAATTTTTTAAAATAGTGTCACATATTATTTTTATTGTCTTCACCTTGACTCAAAAGGACATTGTTTAATAGGGCCAACACACCAAGATGAACTTCTAGGGGGCCTTTTGGCTAAAAAGTTTAGGTTTTTGAAGTTGGTTTTTTGGGAAAAATGGATGGAGATAGGATTCAAGAGAGCAATGTGAGATTCATGGGTAGTACTAACTGTGGTGGTAGAGCTGAGTCTAGTACGTGGGTAGATGGGAGTGAAGTGGATTCAGAATCACCTCCGTGGTCGTTACTTGATGAGAATGATAGTAGAGATGGGTATGGATCCATTAGGGGGAGGTTGGTGAAGAAGCCTAAAAGAGTTGATTCTTTTGATGTTGAAGCCATGGAGATTGCTGGTGCTTACGGCCACCACTCTAAGGTAGTACCTATCTTAGGATTTATCATTAGCTCCTTTCAGATTTTGCATTTCTATTGTATATTAAGCATTTCCCATCGTCCATTTCCTTGAATTTATGTAATTCATTGGGTGTTAGTTGTAACTGTAGATGATTGATCAAATTGAAGTTCATATTTAAAACTAAGCAGAGTGGATATTATTTGGCATTTTCTATTTCTAATTTTCTGAAAATTATGAGAGAATAGTAAAACCACTGCATTGAGAAACGAAGAGTACTAGAAGTCACAACAGGCATTTCTTTACTGTTTGCATATTTGACATCCTGATCTATGATTTGAGTCCAACTTTAGTGCATTGTGTGAGGGATTTACAAGTGGCCATTGTGGGAAACTGCGTTCAATCTGGCCTGTTTTAGCCTAGCAGGTCATCGTCGTGTACCATCTACAAGGTTTGATATGGTTTAATTCTTTTTTAGTTATTTTGGTAGGATACAGTGTTTTTGCAGGAATCGCAATATAATGAGCATGTAGTTCTTCACCTGGGACATGAAGATATAAGCAAAAACAACAACATTAAAAATTTAAAAGTTCAAGATAAATACTATTGTTGTCTTACATGATGTCTTTAAGCAATATTTTGGATATGCATCCTGTGTTAGCATTCCTTGACAATAATGCGTGGCTGAAAATAAGTTGAAATGGGAAGAGGTTGTCTTAGTCCCAATCGACGTCACTACATGGCCAAAGGGTGTGTTGGCTTAAGCACCTGATGCACTTATTGAGAATGTAACAGAAAATGATTTTGCTACAACTGCAGTTATAAAATTTTAGTGTCAGTGAAGTTGGGTGTCTTTCTACACTAAAATATATTTTGTCAATACATCAGGATCTCTCCACATGAAGTACTCTTGCACTGGCCTTTCAGACACTGGGTGTGGTGTATGGTGATATGGGCACGGGCCCTTTATACATTTTTACTGATGTGTTCAGTAAGGTGAACATTGAGTCTGAAGTTGATATCTTGGGGGGCATTGTCACTAGTTATGTACACCATTGCTCTCATTCCCTTAGCAAAATACGTTTTTGTAGTGCTTACAGCAAATGATAACGGAGAAGGTAAGAGTTGACTTATTTGAACTGTAAATGTCATTTGTAATGTTTATTGCTAGTATCTTATGTGAAAAAAGATAGGTAACACATCAATAATTCTTGTTGTAGGAGGAACATTTGCTTTGTACTCACTGATTTGTGGATATGTGAAGGTCAGTATGCTGCCAAATCGCGAGCCAGCTGATGAACAAATCTCAAGTTTTAAGCTTAAGTTGCCCACTCCAGAGTTAGAAAGGGCTTTAAACATAAAGGATGCTTTGGAGAGGAAGTCATCCTTGAAAACAATTCTCTTGCTGTTGGTTTTGATGGGAACTTCCATGGTTATAGGAGATTGTATTCTAACTCCAGCAATTTCTGGTATATAAACTGAACCTAGATGAGCTGGTAGCAGTAATTGTCCCAAAATATCAATTTGGGCCATGGTCATGATAATAGGTAGTCATGTAACTGCCTCAGTTTGACCAACTATTCACTATTCAGTAATCAAGATTATTCAAGAACATAGGTATTGATCCCCAGGCGCTAAGGGATTTCCAAATAGATCTGCAGTTTCTTGCGTATGTTATGTTGTGAAGATGTCGAAAGGGTTGAAGTTACTACCTTTTAGAAAAAGCTTATACCGATGCTTAGGATGCATACTTTTGAGTATGGCACTTTTCAAACACATTATGGGAGTTTGAGGACTTCTTGTATTTGCGCATGTGCAACAACTCATCTAGGGTGAATTAGTGGATAATTTAGGAAGGCTGGGTCATCATAATTTTAACATCTACCCGAAGCTATTTTAATTTACTTGCAAATCTATACGATGAAGAAGAATTATCTGCACATTCCAAAATCTTTTTTTACTTGTTCTTTTTAGTGTTCATTGGGAGCGCACTGGACTTTCAGCTATGAGTCGAGATACCCTCTCCCATATCACAAGTTTTTTTTGCTCAATTTCTAAGAGATTTGAAATTGAAACCTCCTAGTTGAGAGTGTAGATTAAGCAAAAGCCATTAGGGCATTCTTAGTTTTTAGGGCATTCTTATTTTTATTCTGAAACTCTTATTTCACTGCATTCTATTATAGTTAAGGGACAAGGCTTTCTGAACTTATTTATTGGCACTCAATATCTGCTGCAATGTCTCTAAAAGTAGAATGTCCAGTTGCCATTTGCCAACTGTCTTAAATCACAGCAATGCACGTCATGCTTATGATATATTTATTGAATAACATGAATGCTACATGTTAGAGATGAAACTGATTTATGAATATGGCATTTATCCCTTGCAGTGATGTCTGCAATGAATGGTCTGCAGGTTAAAATACCTGGATTTGACAGAGGTATATATCTTTATTTCCATTGCCGCTTTCTGTATAATTCATTCACTTTTAGTGCAGAGAGCTTGTGGAAAAGAATTGAAGAATTGGAGTATCAACACTGATACAAGGAAGTATTCCCATGCAAAGTTGTGGAATTGTACTGCTGTTAATAAATGCTATAAATCTAGTGAATGGCAATTGCATTTTATATATAGATCTGATAGCATTCGTGTATATCAGAGTTTTTTTAAATTATGAACTCACTAGATTTCCTGAATAAGCTAATTAATCACCAATGAACCATTCTGCTCTAATAGTATGTTTTAAATTTTGAGAAACAAGACATCCAATTGGGCCAACCCATGCTATTCTGGAGACTGGGGCCATAAACTATCAATCAGTTTTCTTTTTTTTAGCAATTGAATGATGATATGAACACATCAGTAATGAATTTGCTATGAAGCATATAATCTAGTTGATGTGTTTGCAGCTGAACTGGTTGTGTCTCAATCTTAGCCCTTGAGGCTTTGTTCAGCATGCAGAGGTTTGGGACAGGGAAAGTGAGTTTCCTTTTTGCTCCTGTACTCGCTTTGTGGTTCTTCTCTTTGACATGTATTGGACTTTACAATCTACTGACACATGATATTAGCGTTCTGAGGGCATTCAATCCAGCTTATGTCTATCTTTTTTTCAAGAAGAATAGTGTTGTTGCGTGGTCAGCTCTTGGTGGTTGTGTACTGTGCATTACAGGTAAACATTGACTTAAATCATGAGCACTTCAGGTAGATTTGCATATTCTCATCATTCTTTTGTCTCTTTTTTCTTATCAGATTTCTTCTGTGGACATCTTCTCTTAATAACACCTCTCTCATTTTTCCCTGTTAATTGCTGTACTCACATCAGCTTGTAAGTAACTCTCATTATGAATTAACAACTTATCATTCATTATGATTTTAGCTGTTAGGAAATTTATAAATTTGTTTCTGGTCATTATGTACTTTTCTTAACCTCAGATATGCAAATATTATCTTATGAAATTCTTCCAATAATCTCAGTTGATTCCCATTGGACAAAAGTTTCTTCGAAGGTCTTCGTCTTATCAAAAAAGATCCCTTCAACCAGTTGTTGTTGGCTGAACAAAGGATTTTCTATTCAATCTAAAAGGAAATGAGCCAGACACATATACCTTTTATTATGTGTGTCTGGGTGGAGTTATTATCATCAGTTAAAAGTCTGATCAAACATTGAAATTGCTTGTTGTTTCTGTTTTATGTGGGAGTGTTTTGAAAAAATTATGCACTACAAAATAAATTAGATTGACTTGATACTTTGCTATAATAATTTGATTACTGTAAACTGGGTATTGCACAGTAACGGGAAGACACATGCGTTTGTTTCTCTTTGATACTAAATGAGAAACAACCGCTTGGTATACCCATTTTTTAGGTTTACGGTAAAACTGTAGAGAAAAAAGAACCTGTTTGATGACATCATATTTATCAATCAATGCAGGAGCTGAAGCGATGTTTGCTGATCTATGGGCATTTCTCCGTAAAAACTTTACAGGTTTGTCTATTCATACCTAGGCCTTGCAGATTTGTCTATTGATACATTCATTTTTTTTCCCTGAAGAATTGCTTCATGGATCTGTCATTTATTTTTCACTGCTTCCACAGATTGCCTTCTCTTGTGTAGTATTTCCCTGTCTTCTCTTAGCTTACCCGGGCCAGGCTTCATATTTAATGAAATACCCTAATTCTTCGGGCAGAATATTCTATGTTTCTGTGCCAGGTGATTTTCCATTATAATATATGCCGATATTATTTCATCACTCTCTGGAATATCTCGAAATAAGCACATACAAAGTATTCTTAAGAGCTCATTTTCTCATATTAATTCCTGAATCTTGTGGAAAAACAGATTGTCTTTTCTGGCCTAGCTTTGTCCTAGCTACCCTTGTTGCCATGATTGCCAGCCAAGCAATGATTTCTGCTACATTTTCATGTGTTAAGCAATCTATGGCTCTTGGATGCCTCCCAAAGCCGAAGATAATTCACACCTCAAGGAGGCTGATGGGTCAAATTTGCGTCCCTGTAATCAATTACTTTTTGATGATCATGTGCATAATTGTTGTTTCAATCTTTCGGAGCACCACGCCAATGCTTATGGTTAAGAATTGTCTTCCTTTCTTCATCACGGAAAGTGTTCTATTTATGATTTCAGAAATATACTAGGAAATCTTACCGAATTATAAAGCATGCAGAGTTTTCTGTCGATTCATTTTTCTAGTTTTGTCACACTTGACATTTTGTTGTTAATTCTTCAATCAAGTTATATTGCAATAGTATGCTTGTGTTTTCAATTCTTGTTTCCTGTTCCTAACTTCTAGCATATTCTGCATTTTTCTTTACCTTGGACATTTGCTAGTCTTTTACTTTTTTTTTTTTTTCACTTATCCCAACTCCTCTTCAAAAATATCTCTCTTCTCTTTCTTTTCAAGGAAAGATGTGTCGGTATTCATTGTGTTAGTGAGGGTGTTTATGGTGTTGCCATTTCCAAATGAGTTGCAAGTCTAAATGGTTGTGAGTATGCCTATTGAGTTTTAAATGCTCCTCCATAATCATAATGCCTGTTTACGAGGTAGGATCAATGTACTATATACTAAAGTTGAAGCTTAGAGAAAGTTGAAAGTTTTCTCAAATTCTTTGTTTGATTTTTCTTTAGCTTTCATAGTTTTTGAATTGTTAATGAAAATCATTACATAAAATCTCTTGATTTTCCTACATCATTTATGTTAGTGGCTATTTTTAATGACTTTATTCACTATTTAATTTTTAAATACTTAATAATAATAAATATTTTTTCACTTATAATTGAGTTGTTATTTAATATTTCGATAACAAATCGATGACTTTTTAATTACCTTAATGGTGAGCTTTATAGGTATGTATATGTTTCTATCATAAATGAAGTTGAGATTTTTATCTTGCAGTACTTGTACTCATCTATGCTTTGAAATTTTAAATTTTTTTTAACTAGCATGACAATCATTCTCAAACTAATCAATAAAACTTAGTGTTATTTTATAATTATATATCTAATTTATATTTATTTGGCTTAGTTTGAAAAAATGGAGAAACTTATAACAAGGGTCAGAGTTTGTTCATCTGTTTTTATTTTCATTGTAGTACTGTTTTTTTTTTTTTTTTTTTTTACTCATTGAAATTGTGTATGTTAATTTATTTTTTTTTATCTATCAAGTATTACAATTGTTTGATTTTTTATTCATTATATGAATTAATTTATTTTTTTATATTTTTTTGCCATCTTATTAGATATTAAGACTTTAACAATTCTTTCTTCTTTGCTATTAAATTATTTAAAATTATATTTTACTATTTTTTAGATAATTTGTATATTTTCTTAAAGGGGATATTTTGCTTTTCCATCTTTTTGATATATATGTTTATGTGTGTGTATTAGTTATTTTACCATCTGTTTTGCACGTGAAATTGTGTGTTATTTTTATTTTCTAAATTCTAATATTAAGTATATATTATTTAAATTTCTTCAAAATTTAAAATTTATTCATTAGTATTTTATCTTTATATTTAATTAGACTTTTAAAAAGTTTGTTGAATTTCATTCTATCTGAATCACTAGATATAATTATAATTTTTTATCTAAATTAACCTTTAAGTTAAGATATTTTAGTCAATTCAAAAGTTGATTAAACGTATGAAATGAAATAACACCCTTTTTAAGAAGCATATTATGCTTAAGTATATTTACCTTTTGATTATGTATAGTTATGATGTTGTAAGGCAATTAGATCTCCAAAAAGTTTGTTGAATTTCACTCAATTTGAATGACCTACATAAAATCTAATTATAACTTTTATTTAAATTAACCTTTAAATACTTGAATGTTAATTTGAATTTTATAGCATTTAAAATACTTGGATTGTTGATACTATTTATTCTATTCAAAAATAAATTTATTTATTAACTTTCTATTTATCTAAACTAACCTTTAAATCAAGAATATGTTAATCGATTTAAAAGTTTTGCTCTCCATCCATGCTTATATATATATATATATATATATATATACTTGTTTATTTTTAATATCAAAATAAAGCATACATTCGTGGCTTAGGCTTGCATTACTTGCTACTGATCCTCTTATGGCAAGTATTCCTAATGTAATTCATGTTTTTCTTGCAGGCATAGCTGAAGTTGGTGTGATGATTGTAGGCACTACCTTACTAACACTCGTAATGCTTCTAATATGGCAGACAATGCTTTTCTGGCTTTATGTTTCCTACTCGTTTTTGGTTCAGTAGAACTTATCTACTTGTCTGCAGTTCTGTCGAAAATCACAGAGGGTGGATGGATTCCACTTGTATTTGCTACTTTTTTCCTTTGTGTGATGTACATTTGGAATTATGGGAGTGTGTAGAAATACCAGAGTGAGGTAAGAGAGAAGATTTCCATGGATTTCATGCTTAAACTTGACTCCACCCTGGGGACTGTTAGAGTTCCTGGAATCAGATTGCCATATAATGAGCTTGTCCAGGGTGTTCCTTCAATTTTTGGTCAGTTCGTGCTTAGCCTTCCGGCTATCCACTCTACTGTAGTATTTGTTTGTATCAAGTATGTTCCTGTCCCGGTGGTTCCTCCAGAGGAAAGGTTTCTTTTTCTGAGAGTTTGCCCCAAAGACTACCGTATGTTCTGATGTGTTGCCCGGTATGGTTACAAAGATGTCAGGAAGGAAGATGATCGTGCATTTGAGCATCTTTTGGTTGAAAGCCTTGAGAAGTTTTTGCACAGAGAGGCTCAAGATCTCACCTTAGAGAATGATTTGAATGACTTGGAGTCGGATAGTGTTTCAGTGAGATCAAGGGATTCAAGAGCCCCAGCTGGCTATGGAGCTAAGGATTCCTTTGATGCATGATCAACAACTTGGAGAACTGGGAACTTCTACTTCAGAAGAAGCTTCCTCAGCATTGCCTTCTAGTGTCATGTCAGCAGATGAAGACGCAAGTCTAGAGTATGAACTTGCAGCTCTTAAAGAAGCAAAGCAGCTCTTAAAGAAGCAAAGGATGATTTACTTATTTACTTGCTCATGGGGATGTGAGAGCAAAGAAAAATTCTTTATTCCTCAAGAAACTGGCTATTAACTACTTCTATTCATTCATGAGGAGTAACTGGAGAGGAGGGGCGGCTACCATGCGAGTACCTCACATGAATATCTTGCAAGTTGGGATGACGTACATGGTCTAATTCATTCATCGGTTTGAATCTGTGCACAATCTATGAAACCTTAATGAAAGCAGATCAGAAATCATTGTACTTTCGCATCTCGTCCTTTTCTTGCTTCTCACTTTTGAAATTTGTTCTTGTTATCATCCGTATATCACTTTCATCTTGGTAGACTATTAAGTACAAACATTTTAATTTTAGTTACTATATCTGTTGTCGTATCAGATATTTCTCCAATATGATATCGAACATATTTATATATACTAATACTTTAAAAAGTTACAATTTCGTTTCTCTGACCGTAGAATACAGGTTGACTGCAGTGGAGTCTGATGAAGCATAATGAACTGAAAATATTACAAAATGATTGAATAAGATTTTTGTTCAATTATGGCTCCATTATGATCTATCAAACTTAAAGACAGCTATATGATACATATATCTCTGTCAACGTCAAACCATTATTTTTTGTGCGTGCTAATGCTTCTAGGTTTGACATAACTAACTCTATGTATCCATATTTAGAGGTAGTAGTAGTAGTACTTACTACTGAAGAATTAGATTGTGGGTGTCTTTTGCTCTTTAGTTACTTTCTTGATTGCATTTCTTGACTTGGCAAGGGAAAATGGTTATAGGCAATGGGTCAATTTTCCGTTGTCTGACCTTTGGAAGGCCAAGGTGGAAGAAGTAAAGGCAAAATGCTATTTCCATTTCTCATCCCTCAAACACTCATTCCACGAAGTGTTGCCATCCATTGGTGGTGGAAGACATTTAATGCTTCTCATCATTGGTGTCCTAATAGGATTAAAAATTTTTTCCAGTTTATCGGAAATATTTTGAATTCCTCCTTGTTGGGTATAAGGTGAGGCAAGTGCAGAAGGGGAGAAACTATTTTGTCCTATCCTGCCTCCTAATGGAAGAAAACTATATGTGGATCAAAATATTTTAGTTGGTTTTTATCAGCATTTTAAAATCAGATTAATTAATAAATTGATTAATTGGCTGATTTTTGAGTTAGTTGAATTGATTAATCAGATCTAATTAGTTTAATAATAAATAAAATTTTAAAATATCATTAAAATAGCTGCAAAAATAAAAAAATTATAAAATATAAATATATTTATAATAATTAAAAATAATAGATTTAAAAATTAGATAGAAATTAATCATACTAATTAAGAGTTCAATTCTTGATTTAATCAGCTTGATCAACTAATTCAATTTGATTTTCAAGATATCGATTCTTTTTACTCAATCTCAAGTTTAATAAGTGCGAAATTTCACTAATTTAGTAAACAAACAAAAAAAACTACTTTATATTATTATGTAAACCATAATGTTAGTAGTTCCATCTCCTAAACCTTCCATGAACCCAACATATATATATTGAAGAGATAATAACAACAATCAAGAAGCACATAAAATCACAAGTGATCGTAGCGAACGCCTACTGCATCGTAGCGAACGCCTACTGCATCTTGCGGCATTGAAGAGAGAGTCGACTGAGCTCAGAAGGCGTCCAACAGTTGCTGATGGAAGTGGACTCGACCGAACCCATATGATGAAACCATCTAAGAAGACCAAGAAATTTTGGACAGACTTCTTCCAGCGAGGGGGCGAGTGGGATGGATTCGAGATCGTCATATGGGGACCACTCGATCGGTGGGGTCCACACTGGTATGCCACGTGTAATTGCATCGCCCATAATAGATGCCATATGGTTACTTCTATTTATTTGATATATCCGGCCGGCGTAGTGTCTATTTTAGGTCATGAAAGTGATTTGAGGTGGCGTCAGTCGGCACTCTCTTTTGCTTTTTCTTTTTCTTATAACTTATTTATTATTTGTTAGATAGTAACATTCTTATTGGAATAATTACAATATTTCATATTTTATAAATATTCTAAGTTATTTTATCCATAATTTATGATTTTTTTAGTCTTTTTTAATGTATTATAATGAATATTTTATTTTTATAAAATTCAGATTTTATTTGGCTTTTAGATATTTTTATTTTAATCATTAAATTAAAATCCTAATTAAATTTTACAATGACCATTATAATGTTACGATACGATTTTAAATATTTAAGTAATAATTATATTAGTATATCTTATTATTTATCAATTTAGATAATTTTTATTTTTGATAAAATCATAATAAGTAATAAATAAATTACGTACATATTTCAAAATTTTATATAATAATATTATACATATACGTTATCATAGAATTTTATTAATATATGCATTTCATTTTTTTTAAAAAAAAATTATTAGGTGAAGTATAACCATCAAGCAAGGGTCCTTTAGCTCAGATAATTATTGAATAACACTATTTCTGTTATGGTTTCTTTCTCCTGGGGTGGGTCTATTGTGCATACTATCTATATGTCAAAAAAATCTAACACATTTTTTTTATGTTAATATTCCTGCTGCAATACGAAAATTTAAGATATATTCATCATATATAGACAAAAATAAATAGTAGATAAGATTTAGGTATCAGCATATATTAAATAGCGTCAGATGCCTCCAATTTTTAATCTCTATTCTCTCATTAAGGATTGAGTGGATCATTTAGATTAATTTTAATATGAAATTGGTTTAAATCATTAAGTTTATATTTTAATAAAAAACTATTAAAAATTATGAAAATTCAAATTACATCATTTATTAGGCTTTTAAACAATTTGACACATAAATAGATATTGTATTTCAAGAGAATTATAACATGAACTTTACACATAATTAAATTAATATTATATTTTATACTCATATGCATACCATTCATTTGAAAAAAATATAAAAAGTGAATTTAACGAGATAAATAGCATTATTTTGTTATGTGTCTGGTCATTGATGAATCTAATTCAATCAAGTTTAGTTTGTGAGTTATATCCGAATAGGGCATGCACTCAACACCCTCAAAATGCAACTTTGAAAGATTTATAGATCATGGTGCCCTAATCTAAACTCTAATAAAAGGCATGTAATATGGAATTAAGTATTAATTCTATCAAGTTTTTTACTCAATTAAAAAGTCACCCTATATATATATATATATATATATGAAATTATTATGTCGAATATTAATACTTCGATATTTATATCAACTTGTAATTATTATTAATCATTTAGCAACTTCAAATTTATAAAAAAAAATAATTCAATGTTAGACTTTTTTGTTAAGCATTATTTAGTTTATTTAAAGTATTAATAAATATAACGTACTATATATAAGATATAATCATGAAATTTAAAATATTATTTATTGTATTAAATTATTTTTTACTTTATAATTAATATTTTAATCTGTTTTATCATATTTAGTATTATATATTTTTATATTTAATTTGAAATGTGAAATTATATGACCAACACTCTATTATTATATGTTTATATTAATATATATAATGTTGTTAATTTTTGAAAAGCCACATGTAAAAGGAGCAAGAAAAAGAATTATTCTGAACGTCACGAGGCATCTTACGAGATGATGACCAAGTCACGCTTCAAGCAATTAATTATCATTAATTTGTGACACGTGTGTGACTGTGTCTCAAGTGAGGTTGGCAAACTATGCATTTTTGCCGAGCGACGGACGTAAAATTTACAATGAGTAGAAGCTTTTAAAATTAATAATATTTATTTTAATATAAAATATGTGAAAAAAATAATAACTTAAATAAAATTATATTTTATTATAATAATTCTTTTCGTTGTGCTATATTTTAAAATATTTGGATAATATTTTCAACATTAATAAAATTTAAGGGCAAATAAAAAATAGCAAATGGGGATTTTGAAAAATGAAAAAATAATATTTAATTTTTTTTACTTTAATAATATATTAATTATTAAGTCAAATGTGTAGCTGAAAATTTAGAGAATAAACTTGTTTGGATTGAGAAAATTTAAAATTTATGGATTTAACAAAATTAATAGATGTAAAATTCATGAATAGTAAAAATAATAAATTTTGAAAATTTATCTATTTAATTTGAACATCAAATCCATGAATTATTATGGATAATCTTAGAATAAAAAATATTATAATAATTTATCATTCATCCCTTGCTGTATCCGCCCCCGTCTTTACCTAATTTTTCAAAAAAAAAATTTAAATGATTTTATATATTTGCAAGGGAAAGAGACAACAGTTAACTTGCCAAAATAATTTTTTTAAATTTTCTTTTTTATTTGTAATTCAATAATATATATAAATTGCTATATATATAATTAAAAATTAAAAAAAATACTTTTATCATATATTAAATATATAATTTGTTTAAAGCATTAATTTATCATTTATTAAATTAATTATTTGATAAATAAGTGATTGAAATTTATATTAATTTGACATATAAAATTATCTAATTAAAAAATCATAAATATAAATGATTTTTGTTTTGTTATTATCATATTAGGAAAGAAAAAACATGCATAAATGGTTAACGAAGATTCACCCACTCTTTATATTTTTTTTTTTAAATTTGGATAAATTGCTTACCCAACATAGTATATAAATAAATTCTCTAAAATTATCCAACAAAAACAAAATAAATACCATATATTTTGCGATTTTTAATTTAAGAGGATAATACTAATAATTCACTCACACCAATCTTAAATAAACCCTAAAAGCAAACAATATTTTTTTTTGGAGTCATATGCCATGGTGATGATGAAGTTAGGCCACGTACTCCAACACCTGTATCTTTTTTTTTTTTTTTTAATTGCCATTTCGAGAAAAATCAAGAGCAACTCACATGATGAAGCAAATATTTCGTATATGTTAATGAATTTAGGTAAATGAAGCTTAGTTAGTGTGAAACGTAATCACCTTTAATTTTGGAAAACGACTACCACACATGCCTTGCTTGATATACATTCAAACTAATTAATAAGATTTTTGGTATACTTTACTCAAATTACTTAATAGTATTATATATTTAAGAATTAGTTTTCTTAATAAATAGGGTAACCTTATCCTATCTTCTTTTCTTTTCTTTTTTTTTTTTGTCTGCCATTATTGAAAATTTGATTGTTTTCTACTTTGTATTGGGAGTTTTCATTCTCTTTTTTGTGAAAATGGTGTCAAGTTGATCTAATATAACATATATATATATTTTTTTTTCATACCCTTATACCATAGTGAGTATTTCTATAATTGAAAAATGTGTAGAGTGATTGAAAAAAAATTCATAATAAATATGCTATTATGTTATTAGAGTTGAGTTAATATGTTGTTATTAGTTGTGTTTAAAATCAATTTTACATTGTTACTCTAAATTATAGAGATGATTTCTTTTGTATATATCATATAAAGATTTTTAAATAAAAAATACTAACAAAACAACTAAAATACTTCTAAAAGTAAACGAAAATATTTTTCAAATCTAAAATTATTGAGTTTATTAAAACATAAAGTCACATTTTTATCGTAATGATACCAAACAAACTCTTAATGTGAATTCGAGGCATGAATAAAAGATGTAAATAATTTTTTTTATAATTTAAAATTTAATTAAAGCCTAATGAATTCTTCTTTATTCTTTTAATACATGGGAAGATTATTTTTATTTACATGTATACTCATGATGGAGAGAATGAGTTCATGCAAAGATCAGTAATTTCTATAACCATTTATGTGCATAGCAAGTTGCCTGAGAGAGACCTTTCTGCCAAAATTAAAGAAAGAACAGAGAATCCTAACTTTGCATAAAAGCTACGGCCAAGAAAAAACGCCAGAAAAAGGACATTTTCATCGACCATTGATCTTTTCGGTGAGAGAATCAATTTGGAATCTTTTTTTTTTGGTACTTTATTCTTCCAACTTTTCTAGAGAAAGAATTAATGGACGATAAAGAAGTAAGATAATTTAACGCCTTAATTTTTCTTTTTTTTGTTAATTTGATTTCTTCCGAAGTTTAAATTCAAAATCTCATTATCGTGTTAAAAATTTATTGATAAATTAAAGAGTTGAATAATTTCTATGGTTATTTGCTATAAAGTCAAATTTCACATAAATCCTGAAAAGGAGAATAAAAAACTCTAATATTATATCAGATTTAATTATAATTTTTTATTATTAATATTTAGATTATAAATATCATTTGACTATCAAATTAAATGATTTATATACTTTTTCATAGGAAAAAATTTAAAAGATAAAATGAAAATACAGATTATATATATTCTTATGAAGGAAAAAAAAAAAAGAAAAGAAATTTGAGAGAATAACACGAAGGGAATGGTTAGCAATGGCTATTGAGAATGAGCACGGGTTGTAGTTGTGGAAGCCTCTAGATTTGTTAGTTGTGTTTTTAGGTAAAGACAGACGGGGAGGGATGTTTCTTGGGCGTTGGACGAGTCGTTGTCGTTTCCTCCTTTTTTTTTAATTACAACCAAGAAAGATGGAACTCGAATTGAAAATCAAACTCAAGTCGAGATATGTATATAGACTAAGGCTTTGTGGGTGTGTTTTCCTTCATTCTCATGATCTTAAGGCAAAAGGTTTGATTATATTTAAAAAGTTTGTTTATATTCATTCACACGTATCAATCCCTTTAATGAAATTATAATTTATTAATTAGATATAAATAAAAAGTAAATTATAATAAAATAATATTAATGACTAGATGAGTGTATAAAGATATGAATATTGATAAGGTATTTCTATATTACACATGTAATACCATATTCTTAATGTAATGTCATACTCTACCACACAATAACACTAAACTTAATTAAGGGCTAAAATAAAGTTATTAGGTCCCAAAATAAGCAAAACCACTCAAGTCCTTTCATGGAATCCTTTTTATGTTTAATAAAGTTATTAGGTTGATTGAGTAATTATATACATGCTTAATCAATAATTAGTGAATTTCCTTGTCAAACATTATTAAATAAGCAACAAACACATTATTGAAATTTGAAAGTTATTAGGCTGCCGACTACAAAACTTTTCACATACGTACTGAGAAAAAAATGTATTCCACTTAATTAGTAAACAAATAGCTCATGAGATCAAAGAAGTTAAGTAAGCTCATAAGTCAAAAAGTTTAATTTGTGGTGATAAACTACTCAAGAATTAAATCAAAAGATTTGTTCCTGATATTTTCGCATACACTCGATTTTTAACATTTTCTTCGTAAGTTGCCTATGTATTCCTTCTCTTAAATAATGAAATTTATTAGCTATTATTATAGGTTAATTTTTTTTTAACTAAAAAAATATTAAATACCGCAAAAAAAAAAGATAATATAAAGGATCATTTTTATTTATACTTTAAAAATATATAATGGTTTAAATTAAAAATAAACTAAAATAAATATAATAAAGGTGAAATAGAAATGATGAATTTATAGTTTTAACTTAATTTTTAAATAAAATTAATGTTACAAATAATAAATTTCATCATTTGAGTGAAAGAACATGTAGCTAATTTATAAGAAAAAAATGTTAAAAGAAAATACAAAAAGGTGTTGCTATCGAACCTCTTAAATCAAATCCAAAAAACCATATGATGTTGCTTAAAATTATGTAATATTATATAGCTGAAATCTTTGATTTAATTTGAACTAGGTAAAATAAAAATTCAGACTTCTAAATTTAATTTTACTTAATCTTATATGTGATGATTATATTTATTTTTTTTTTATAGAAAATCATAATTAATACTTTTGGATGATAAAAATAATTATTTAATAACAAAATTAATTAATTTGAGGATGAAAATTTAGTATGATACAAAATCGATATGATTAATTGTATGCAAATTAGATACGATATTATCAAATTATTCTAATGCATATATTTAATATTTTTAAATCATTGAATTAAGTTAATATTAAACAATATTAAAAATAATATTATAATTAATGACTGAAATTAATTCATCATCAAAATCAATACACTATATGATAGCTACATATAAACTTCCTGTGATTGCCAACTTCTGCCCTAATTACAAATGGAATGAAATTTTTGCCTCTTGCATGAAAGTCAAAACAAGATAAATACTTTTTGAGTCGTGACAAAAATTTATATTAAGAAAGAAAGAAAAGTTTTCTTGTCAAAATGAGCCATCTTTGTTACTTGCGCAAGAATCATGACTAGTAAACGAAATAAAAGTCACCTGTTCACCAACTAATAGTGATGGTCCTCCATTGTATTCTTCTTTTTCTTTGTTTTTTTTTTTGGCTTTAAATAAGTGCAAATAAGTATTATTTTTTTATTGGATATGAACTTTTATATTTTATTCTGTGTAAGTTTTTAGATATTTATTGCATACATATATTTGTTCAGAATTTCTAAAAGCAGAATATGTAGGATTTTTTTTTAAAGTAATTGATATTTTTTATTTGTAAAAATTATATCATATTTATAAAGTGGGTTTTTAAAAAAAAGAATCTATAATACAAATTAATATTGATTCTTAATACTACTAATGATAACACATTAATTCAATTAAAATTATGATGTTGTTTTCATAATGAGTATGATATCTTTGACAATAATTGAAATCTCCATCACGTCTAGTATTACAACATGAGGATAATTAAAAATTTATCTAAATTGAAGTCTCCATAACCTCTAGTGTTACAACATAAGGAGAACTAAATTTTATCTAAATTGAAATCTCCATTACATCTAGTGTCACAACATAAGGATAATTAAAATTAATCTATACTAGATTAAATATTAGATATAATATCTGATAAATATAATTATGAAAATCATTAAATTTAAAAATCAAAAGCTAAAGTTATTAAGCAAGACTGTAGTGATAGTTTTATATCTCTAACATACTGTCACACGTAAATGCCATTAGATTTGAAGCATACACTTTCACACGCTAATGCTCATTGAATTTGAAGTGTAAACAAGTTTGAAATGTAAAACATGTATAGATTCACCTAACTAATAGGATTGATTAGTTGATGATCAAATTCATTCTATTTATGGAAGCTTTAACTACCATATCAAAGAATCATTCAATCTAGAATTTTAAGTTGTAGAATAAATTTACATCTTTATCAATAATAAACTTAATTACTCTTTAAAAAAACCCAACAATTAATTTTAAAATTTAAAAAACACTCCTAAAAAGAAATTGCATTTTAAATAACAAAGAGATAGAGCTTTTGTAGCTATCAAATAAAAAAAAATAATTGCAAATATAAGAATATACTTAAACAAAATCTACTTAAATAAACGTGGCTTCTAAATATCCAGCAGACTAAGGAAAAAAATATAAAGAAAAATTAAAATAATGGTAATTGACAACTTTGAACATTGTTAGGAAATCTCATCAAGAAAACCATATTTTATAGTATTATTATATAACGAATAAGTCAAAAGAGTGGATTTTGCTTTTAAAACAATTTCTGGAAACATCAAAGTACAATTGAAATGATGCTAAGGGCAGGCAAGCTTACTGTTATATATATATATATATATATAGGATCGTGTTTTGGTCCTAATAATTATTGGCCATTTTTATTTTCAATTCTTCTTAGAAAATTTTTGCTGTTTCGTTTTCTTTATTAAAAAAAAGTATATTTCTTTTAAAGGTGAAAGATAAAAGATGCAATATTCGAGCCTTTTTTTTTAAAAAAAATTATTGTGAAGATTACTATGCAAAATAATTTATTAATATAGATAAATTGAATAATCATTAGTTGAAAATCAATTAAAATTGAAAAACCCTAGGCAAAAAACATTGCAATGCCAGGCAGCTAGGAGAATAATCTCCATAAAAAAATAATTATATTATTTCAGCATATTCCACTACTTTTGTTTATATTTTTTAAGAAAAAGGCAAAACATGGGTGCCTAATTATTCTTGTTTTTAATTATTTTTTTTATTTCCTCTATTTTATTATTAATCACAGATATATATAGTTACCTAATGCCATTGAAAGTCTGCCCAACACAATTAGTAGGATAATTAAAGTGAAGTTGGTGGAATTTAAAGCATGAGTTTGACTGTTAATTAATCATCTTTGAGAGCTCCCTTTTATCTTTTTGCCTGTTCCTTTATAGTGAACTTCAATTATATGAACCGACAACTCTCATATCAAAGGTGTGGTACCCTCGTTCTCCAAAAAAAGAAAAAAAAAAAAAAATCTTCTGAGGGGCCAGCCAATCAAAATCAAACAAAGTTATCAAATTGATATTATTTAATTGGTTTGATTTTCACTTTTTATTATAATTTGATTTCATTTTAATAAAAAATTAAAATTTTGATTAAATTTTTTATATTAAATAGAATAATTAATTTTCTTATGAAATTAAATTAAACTATAGAAATTTAAATTGAATCAATTTAATATATATATAATCAAATCAAAATTTTTATAAATTTTTGTGAGTTCGTTAATTTTGATTTGTTCAATTTTTATAAAAATTTTGATTTAATTTAATCTAAAAACATAAAATGTGATTAAATTGATTTTAATAACAACTAAATCGAAAAAATATTTACCCGTTTTTTTTTACTCTTTTCTTTTTAAGAAAAGCTTAAATCTCTATTGGTTATTACTTTTTCATATAACAAAATTCAACTGTGTACTTTTAGTTTTATACAATTCTATTATGCAATCATAATTACAGCTTAATCTTAGACTAAATTATTGGTTTAGTTCTAAATAATATGCTTATACTTGATACCATTTCTTAAGAAAAGCAAAAGTTGCACATTGAAAAGCTTTTGCTTTTAGAAAGAACAAAATCCCAATATATATATATATATATATATAAGGAAATGAAATGAATTCTTGTATACTATTTTTGTGGTTTACATATTCTTCTAACATACTTAATATAAATTAATCAAATATCTCTCATATTATACTAAAGCAAATATGCATACGTGTGTATATTAATCACTTAGACAAAAATTCAATCCAAAATAAAAATTACATAAATAAACTTAAAATGAAAATTATTATTTCATATTAATTTAATTATTATGTCTAATATTCTTATTGAAAAATTTGGTTTGACTCGATTAAACTACCAATCTTTTTTAATTTAGTATTTGGCAAAATTCTCAAAACATATGGAAAGTGAGAGAAGGACACAAAGAGTGTAGGTAAGATTAGAAAAATGATGATGGGGATAGAATGAATGATATGTTAAAAGGTCTCTGTGGAATAAGTCTCATCTCAATACGTTAAATTATTAGGTGAAGATAGTATCATGTTTGATAAGCTTATAAGGAAATTTATTTGTATTTTTGTAACGTGGAACATGAGGGGTTTTTTTTTTTTTTTTTTGCCATCAAGAAGTGCAATGTATTTGTTGTACTCATTTTTGTTGTCAATATATTTTTAAAAATAGAATCTTAAAATAAAAATAAAAATTTATTAATTCAGTTATTTTTAATTTAATTTAAAATCATTTTTTATTTTAATTATTAATATATTTTAATATATTGTTCTAATTTTTTAAAATTAATTTATTATTAAATTAAATGAATCGGATTGATTAAAACAATCAATATGAAAATTGATCAACTGAGTAATTGATAAAATTTTAAAATCACTCTTCCTTACTTATTAAGAATCCTTATACTTTTTTATCTGATTTCTTTTCTAGCCAGCTGTCTTTCTATTTATGTAGAAGGAGAATGTAATTAGGTAACTCATTGCTTACATATACAAAATTTCCATTGTCACTAGCAACAAAAACAGGTGGCACCAAAGCAACCTCTTTTTTATTTATAAGTTTACTCATGTAATTCTTTTTTCATTTTAGCTGTCTATAAGCGACTTCCCTTTAGAGTTAGTTCCCTCTTTACATTACATCCTTTTCTTCTTTTAAAAATAAATCTTTATGTAATTTGTTCTTATCTAACTCTAAAAGCTCATTAGTTTATATTTTCAAAGGATTTTACCTCTTTGAATCTTTAAAATTAATTATTGGAATATAAGACAATGAGATAAGAATATTAACTAAGATATTCGTCATGATTTGCAAAATCGGTAATTTTTTTCTTAAAAATTTTAATCTACTAGTAATAGTAGTGTTAGAAATTATTGAATCGCTGAGGTTGCGGAGTATTTTTCACTCTTTTTTTCTGTTATGAAATCTTAAATGTGTATAATTTCTAGCCATTCAAAACTTAATTAAAGATATGTCCCAAGATTCAAGTTCTCTTTTTATGATCCCATGTTTCAAAAAGTGGTATAATAGAGCAATTTAGTTATGGCGATGGCTTGACTGTTTTTCTTTCTTTTTCTTTTATGTCATATTTATTTAATTATGGTTAGAGTAAAGTTTCTTTGTTGTGTTGGGTTTGAAGGTACTTAGAGTAACTTTGCTTTGAACTTATAAGATTTTGTACTCAATTAAATTTCATGCAATGATGTTTTAAACTTGTCAAAAAAAAAAAGCCATCTAATCTTTGTTACCAAATTCTCTTATAAATTATATATACCAATTATATTTGTTATCCTGCAACCTAAATTCAATCATTTAAATAAGAGAATAATAATGTCCATGTATAATATAAGCCATATTTTCTTTATATAGAGCAAAATGAGGTGGTCACACTTTGCCTACTCATAATTTAAGTCTCTTGACATAAAACAATAAGAAAATGGACCCATAATGAAATGGACATTACTCCACAAAAAAAAAAAAAGAAAAAAAGAAAAAAAAGACGTTAATTAATTGGAATAAGTAATTTTTTATTGAATTAAGTCAAACACTCTTATGGTTGGTTGTTGTCATTATAAATTTATATGATTTCATGACCACACATAAGACTAATTTTCAGTATTACTGTATTAAAAATTTATAATTTAATTAATTAATTATGCAATATTCTTCCCAAAAAATCATGTATAAAAAATTCATAAAATATTATTTATATAAAGATTTAGAAAGTGTAGTTTCTTTTAAATATATTAGAAGAAAAGATTTTATATTGATGACATTTAAATAACTTTACTTCTATGAAAATATATTTTATATGACATGGTTTTAAACTGGACCACAAAAATAGAAATAACATTTATAAGTTTTTATAGGAGTTCTTAATAAAAGAATATCTATATTTTAGAAGTGTGAAATTACAAATTTGAAACTATCCACATAATATGAAAATTTTTTAATTATATTTATATATATATATATATATTTATTTAGTAAAAAATAATATTTAAATATAAGTAAAAAGATATTTAAATGCAAATAATTTTATTTAAATAATTATAAATATATTTTTTTTCTAATAAACTTGATGCACTCCCACTTTTACTAAAGCCAATATAATACGAAGACTTTTGCTAACATGAGATGAGATGCCATAGCTCCGATTTGGGGTGCTGAATTACGGCGACCACGTTTCCGCTTTGCTTCCCATTAGAACACCAGAATTCCTCTTACCAACTACTTTCCTACGAAACTAGAACAAACCAAACAATACAAAACAAGACTCAGTGTGTCACAAACATACAATACGCGATCTCTGTTCTTTTCTTTCTTAGATTTATCTGTTTCTGTCTGTAGAATTCTCTCTCCCTCCCTCTCTTTTCGCAAGAAACGCACGCAAGCAAGATATTCATATTATGGTGGTTTTTGGGTCATTTGGTTCCATCTTTGAGTACCCGTCATATTCTGGCCTTGTAAAGCTTTTCTAGTATTTCGTATTTGTTCTTCTTATGTCTGCATTCGTGGTTGTTCAACTGCTTCTGCATGCGTGTATATGTAGTTAAGAGAAAAAGGAAAGAGGAGCAATCTTTATCTCTTATTTCTATCATCCTTCACTACTATATGACCAAATTTTGAATTTTTATTATTTTTTGAGTAAGACTGTTGTGTTTCTTTGTGTGATTTTTAAACAAGTATTATTAGTTACTAGGGGTAGGCGGTAATTAGGCAAATGGGTCATTTTTAAATCTCTTTAATTCTCTTCAAAAATGGATTTTTCTATCATTTGAAACCTCCTATCATGGATCTGGAAACTGGGATTTGTCAAAACCGTCTAAAGGTGAGATGGGTATATTTGCAAATTGTGCATTGATTGTTCATGTTAGTTGTTAAAGAGTAAATCCTACTTCAGTTTTATTGTCAAATTTCATAAAGATTTAATTTTCTGCTCTTTTCAAGATTACCCATTTCGGTTTTATCATTAAATCATATGCTGGAATTGAAAAATGTTAGTTAAAAATGAGAACTTTTTCCGACTTTTTATCAAATTATATGGTAATCCCATTTCAGTTTCATGACCAAATTGGTGTTTCTGTATGTGCAGAAAGAATCATGGAAAACAGTTTTAACTTTGGCCTATCAAAGTTTAGGAGTTGTTTATGGAGATTTAAGCACTTCTCCATTGTATGTATACAAGAGTACATTTGCTGAAGATATCACACATTCAGAGACAAACGAGGAGATTTTTGGAGTTCTATCTTTTGTGTTTTGGACTCTCACTTTGGTCCCTTTGTTAAAGTATGTGTTTATAGTGTTAAGAGCTGATGATAATGGGGAAGGAGGGACTTTTGCTTTATACTCCTTGCTGTGTCGACACGCCCGAGTCAACTCACTACCCAATTGCCAGGTGGCGGATGAGGAGTTGCATGAGTACAAGAAGGATAGTGTTGGTTTGGCACCAAATTCAAGTTTCGGATCCAGATTGAAATCTACCTTGGAGAAACACAGGGTGTTGCAGAGATTTTTGCTTGTGTTGGCTTTGATTGGGACGTGTATGGTGATTGGTGATGGTGTCCTAACACCTGCTATTTCTGGTAGTCAAGAGTTCTGTTGTTTTCTATTGTTGTTTTGGTATCAATTGTTCATCTTTTGTGCCGTTCTTATGACTAATTGGTTTTATTATTTTGTTTCTTTGGTAATTTTTTGCAGTATTTTCTGCTGTTTCTGGCCTTGAGCTTTCTATGTCGAAAGAGCATCACAAATGTAATATTCTCTGTCCTTCTTTTTCTTTCATGTTCTATTTAAATTTCAACATTTGTCGTTTATTTGTGCCTTTATAATAGTAGATTGATCACGTTGACTATTTTATGGGTAAACCTTAGTCATTAGTTCTTTAGTTTTTCTTTTGGAAAATCATTTCTAAGCTGAATGCCTTTGAAATGGATTGTTTGATTTCAATGCCAAATCAATTTGTTTTGATTGAAATTTCAGCTCGTCATAACTATTCAGTATAAACCCATGATATTACTCTGATAAATTGTGTAAAAGCGTGTCAATAAACACACTACACTGCCATGTTTCTGTTGCAATTTTTGGCATGTGCTCAAACTAGTAAAATCAAATTCATCTCTTTCCAATTGTGTCTTGCCAACGCTTCTTTGTATTTAAATTTCCTCTGCTTTGAATGGTGGAGACATTATTGTTGCCTAACAGGTTTTAACTCTCAGGAGCACAAGTTGGTTGATTCACAATGGTTGGTAGGTCATCTCTATAAGTGGCTTGGGTACTAGGTGGGATACCACCGTATAAGTAGTTGAACTGGTCAAGGCTTCTGTGGAGGTTCAGAGAGTATGGGACATGAGTTAGATTAAATAAGTATGTGCAGACATATTGGAAGCTTTTAACATTCCTGTCCATAAGGATGTGTCCAAGAGGCCTTGACGGGGTGAAAAGCATGTAATCCTGGAAATTATGTGATGCAATTCAACTATAAGTGTGATGCCTTTGGATGTGACTCCCAACATTTTTTGTGAAGCTTAATTCCTACGATGTCTAAATTACTATTTCATTAACTGTTCATTAGTACTTTTCACGGGCACTGTTAACATAGTCTAACCTGCTAGCTGGCCTACGCCATTTTTGAGTTGCATCCAAAGACTTTTTTTTTTTGCTAGTCCTGGTATTGTTGCAGTTGCATGTAACTCTCATAGGTATGGTATAAATGAGATTATGTGAGCATTTTCTTATAACAGAGAGAACAACTTGTAGTCTGTTCAAGGACTAGCAGAAGTATCTTCATTATCCATATGTAAATAATGGTAATGCTTTCTATGATTCACAAGGTATTAATACTGACAATGCTTTCTTCTAACATGATAAGTACATGGTCATCCATGCTGCTTTTATGGCTATTGCTGCTACTGTTAGCTTTTTTCTTACTTCCACAACTGCATATTAAGTTCATTTTTACTTTAAAAGACATGCCTGTTAAAGTAACATTTGCTCCTGTGAATTCAATAACTTTGCAGATGTAGAAGTTCCAGTTGCATGCATCATACTGATTGGCTTGTTTGCCCTTCAACATTATGGCACCCACAGGGTTGGGTTCTTGTTTGCACCAGTGGTTCTAACTTGGCTTCTGTGCATCAGTGCCATTGGGGTATATAATATCATACACTGGAATCCTCATGTGTATCAAGCTTTATCTCCATATTATATGTACAAGTTTTTGAGGAAGACTCAAAGAGGGGGTTGGATGTCCTTGGGTGGGATTTTGCTGTGCATAACAGGTAAGCATTTGATTAACTATCTGTAGGCTTTCCATAAGCAACATAGTTGCGCATGGTTTTTTTTAATTAACCTTTTAATTGTTCAGGCTCAGAAGCTATGTTTGCTGATCTGGGACACTTTTCTCAATTGTCAATCAAGGTATGTACTTTAAAAAAATGAGACAACAATTCATTTTTCTTTCTGTTGTAGCTTTGACACTGTAAGGAGAGTAAGGGCCAATTAGAAGGAATCCACTAGGTTTATGGATCTTGATATTTAGGAGCTACTTATAAAGTATTCTGCTAAATATATTGTTTGATTTTTTCATATGCACACTACATTCCCTGGCAATAT
Organism: Omphalea diandra; assembly: GCA_949677035.1. Taxonomy (NCBI): domain Eukaryota; kingdom Viridiplantae; phylum Streptophyta; class Magnoliopsida; order Malpighiales; family Euphorbiaceae; genus Omphalea; species Omphalea diandra. Next base: position 19,329 of record CATIWR010134392.1, on the reverse strand, counting down.
AAAATAAATGTAACTCAGTAATTTTAACATGATTTTAAGGGCGTTTTCTCCTTCCCTACTCCTACTCCCACCTCTGGCTACTCCTCTTAGGAAATCATGCACTGCATGGATACTTTTTTTGAGATTTCTAGTGTCAATGCTACATTGTGCTTGATATAACTTATTATTCATAGATGTATATTTACTACAAATGCTGCGGCCTCCTTGGTTCACCATAATAGTCTCCATTTCTCTTATTACGAAATAATAAATTTTGTTAGATATGATAGTTGACATTGTTGTGAATTTCATTTTCTTGAGACATTGTTGTGAATTTCGTTTTCTTCAGACTTTTAATTGCCTCTTCAAACTTATTTGGTCAGTTGTGGCAACTACTGCTGGTGGTTTCAATTAAATAAATGTGAAATTACTTGCGCATTTGTTTGCCATGTTAGAAAATTTTATTCCACGATGCATCTTTAGTTATCTGAGAAAAATATTTTTATTTAGGATAAATAATATCTATGTCTTTCATATGCTCTTAGGTTAAAAAGTTTGGTCTTTGGACAGTAAAACCACTCAGAGTTTTATGCCTAGCTTTTCCCCCTTTCAGTTTAATCATGACAGTTAAAAGAGCATCTAAAAAAGCACTCATATCAATCAATATACTATGTATTAAAGTGGAAGCTTAGAGAAAGTTGGAAGACTTTTTCAAATTCTTTGAATCATTATATATTAATATATTTAATATGAAAGGATGGATAATGGTTCTGTATAGCACAGGTTTGCATGCTGGCTATTCTTAAGCCTCTACTATCTTAAATGTAACTGTCTAATTGGCTTTAACATATCCCCAGATTGCTTTCACGTCTTTGGTATATCCATCCTTGGTTCTAGCATACATGGGGCAAGCTGCGTACCTATCTAAGCATCATTTTGTTGATAGTGATTACGTAATTGGATTTTATGTATCTGTACCAGGTATATGCCTCCAGAAATTTTTTTGTTGAAGGTTATATGATTTTGATTTGTGAAAATTTCAGCTAACCAGAAGCCATCTTATTCCTTTGCAGATAATTTGAGATGGCCAGTTCTTGTCATAGCCATACTTGCTGCTGTTGTGGGAAGCCAAGCTATCATCACGGGAACTTTCTCAATCATCAAACAATGCTCTGCTTTGGGTTGCTTCCCTAGAGTGAAAATTGTCCACACATCATCCAAAATCCATGGTCAGATATACATCCCAGAGATTAACTGGACTCTGATGCTATTATGCCTGGCTGTCACGGTTGGTTTCAGGGATACAAAACGTTTGGGAAACGCCTCAGGTATGATTACAGTAACAGTCTCATTTATATGGTGTCTTATGATTTATCATAAATGTGGCAATCTAATTTTAGCATTTGTTGTTTCTGTGAATATAAAGTACGTGCTGATACTTGTTTGACTGAAAATTATTTTTGGAATGTGCTATATTTAGGTCTATTATAAAGCAGCAGATTAAAAATGATACAGGTTTGGTTCAAGAGCTGTTGCTTTAGAACTTTAATGATGCGGCCATAAAATTTTGATTGATTCAGATCATTTGATTTTATATTATTTTGTAGAGGTATTATTATCAACAAAATGAATTATATATTCCAAATATTATTGTTGTTATATCTATCAATATAATATATCTAAAAGCTAAGGAATGCCCATGCTATTAGTCATCCAAATCATCTTTAGTTTTTGATTGATGGAGTATATAGGATTAGTTTTTATGGATTTGCTTTTAGTGATGTTAAATGTTGTCATTAACTCATTTTTTGCCCTCACCTATGCAATCTCCATAATTTTCCTTTTTCTTTTGTAGAAAAATTAACGTGTATGTATATATTCTAGATTTAAATCATAAATGAAATTAATTTAGGATATTAACTTTTACAATACATTGCTATTGAATAGATAATATATTAATATTATGTGCTTTGCATAGGCATTTAACTAGCAAATTGCAGTAATTTTGACACTCATGCATTCTAAATTCATTTCAAATTTTATTGCATGATAAATGAAACATATTCAAGAAAAATATATCCAATTAACAATTACCGCCAACATAAAGGAATCACCGCTTTAAATATTTGCACTATAGCATAACTAATCTATTATTCATGGTACTACATGTAGTCACAATATCATATCATATGTCTTTTATTACATCTTTCTAAATATTGTAGTTCAAACTTAAACTAAAAAAAATTAATCATTTAACTATGTAATCTAAAACAAGTATTTTCTATTCATAAAATTAAATAAAAAAAAGTATGCACTATTATTCTCCTTATGTAAGATGTCCATGTTCTAAAAAAAGCATTTTAAGAAAACCTAATTTCTTATTAAATAAAAATTATTACAGCAATGCTTAAAATTTCAATACGATTCATCGCAGGAAGTTTTGAGTTTATTTTTCTGGATTCTTGTAAATGTTCTTTAAAAAGTTGCTTCTCTTGTGGAACAGGTTTGGCAGTTATCACTGTTATGCTGGTTACCACCTGCCTAATGTCTCTGGTTATTGTTTTATGCTGGAACAAGAGTGTTTTTCTTGCAATATGCTTTGTGTTCTTCTTTGGTACAATTGAAGCTCTCTACTTCACTGCTTCCCTCATAAAGTTCCTTGAGGGGGCATGGGTCCCGATTGCACTTTCTTTCATCTTCTTGATCATTATGTGTGTCTGGCATTATGGCACTCTCAAAAGGTTTGAATTTGATGTGCAAAACAAGGTCTCTATAAACTGGCTTCTAGGTTTGGGTCCGAGCCTTGGGATTGTGCGTGTTCAGGGAATTGGCCTCATACACACTGAACTTGTGTCTGGAATCCCAGCAATCTTCTCACACTTTGTTACCAACATTCCAGCATTCCATCAAGTTTTAGTCTTCCTATGCATTAAATCTGTCCCAGTTCCACATGTTAGACCTGAAGAGCGGTTTCTAGTAGGTCATATCGGCCCAAGAGAATACAGGCTCTATAGGTGCATTGTACGTTATGGATATCGTGATGTCCACAAGGATGATATTGAGTTTGAGAACGATCTTGTATGTAGTATAGCAGAGTTTATTCGCTCAGGGAGCATGGAACCTAATGGTGAGAATACTGATATGGGAAAGGAAGATGATAAAATGACAGTCGTTGGGACATGTTCTACACACGCAGATGGAATCCAATTGAGTGAGGATGATGCTGATAACATAGAGTCAACTGGCACATCAGAGTTGCGAGAGATAAGATCACCACCTATTATCCATCCTAGGAAGAGAGTGAGATTTATCATCCCCGAAAGCCCTAAGATGGACGCGGATGTGAAGGATGAGTTGCACGAACTAATGGAAGCTAGGGAAGCAGGGATTGCTTACATACTAGGGCACTCATATGTGAGAGCCAAGCAAGGATCTAGCATGGTGAAGAAGCTTGTGCTTAATTACGGGTTTGAGTTCCTAAGGAGGAACAGCAGGGCGCCAGCCTATGAACTAAGTGTACCCCATGCATCTACGCTAGAGGTAGGAATGATCTACCATGTTTAATTTTGGATATAAAGAGATATAGTTTGTCATGTACATTTTGTAATGCTATGCAATAGATTAACAACCACCACAATTTAAATGGTGGATGATAGAGCTACCCTATGTCTTAGTTATCGCATGCTGTTCATGGCAAGCCAACCATTCCTTCTGGTATGTTAAGGGGTGGTAGTTTGGTTTATTTAGTTCATTAAATTGATTGAATTTTATTATTTTTAAAATTGATTTGGTCTGAAAATTTTTTAAAAACTAAATAAACTAAATTGAATAAATTGAAATGATATTCATAAACTAATTCAAATTGAATTTATAAAGTTTGGTTTGATTGGATTAAAATTATATAAATTTTAGACATTTATTTTAAATTTTATAATTTAGTTTGATTTTTTTAATAAATTCAATTTGTTCAGTTTTTTATTTGTAGAGTAAATCAAACTAAAAATTGAAAATCAAAATTTTTTAAAATTAAATTAATAGAAAATTAAATTTTATCTGACCAAATAATATCAATTCGATTAATTTATTTAGTTTCGGTGTGTTCATGCTGAAATTCCTAGTTTAACAAGCTGAAATAATGGTGCCTGAGTACTCGATATATGCTTTTTGGGTTATGGAGTAACCTGAACAAAGAAGAGGAAAAGCATCACTAGTAGGTTAATGGTTATGACTCTTTGATCGCCGAAAAGGGTAAATGACCTATTAAACGGGTGAGCAAATTTGAGATTAGGAGATTGTATTCTTCACAATTACTCTAATACTTAAGTTAGTACGAGAGTTTTAGAGTTTGAAAATGAAAGCTTGAGAGAGATATTCAAAGAAAGCTTAGACAATAAGTAATAATATAAAACCCTAGCAAAAACGTACCTTAGTCGTGGAGAAAATGATTATTTGTACCATTAAAACTTTTTGACTCTTCACCAATATGTTAAAAATAGTTTTGGTTGGGTTTATTTTTATTATTCTGAGATACCTGAAAAAGTATGTACTGCATAATTGCCTTTTGTTGTTCGAACCTTGTGAGCGTAACCACCCTTCGTCGATCCTTATTAGTTAGTGAATTCTCCAAATGTTACTCGGTGTTTGGTTACAATGTACAATCTTTCAAGGGCAAATGCCTTTCATTTTGAAGACATGTGACCTTACTAATAGTGTTCGGTTAGACAAACGCTATCATTAGTCCACTCGAAAGGTCTTATTATTTGACATTCATGTTAGGTATTTCCTTCAGCGGGGACATTGAGTTAGCCCTAGTAACATTCACATATTTAAATGTTGTCGTTTCTTTTGTCATTTCAGTTGTTGTGCCGTTTCAATTTTCATGTCGATTAGGAATCCCCAGAGTGTTCGTTAGGTTCTCACATTTATTAGGGCACGAATATTGAGGTATTTTCATCCTGTATATAAAGTGTTCAATTTTTTATCTCACTTCTGTTGCCTTTGGAATTTTCTGCTAATCTTTCTTGCTTTCTTCTTTTCCTCTAGTGCTTCCGCCGTTCTTATGGTACTTTCTTCCTCAAGTATTCTAGCGCTATTGCTCTTTTGCTTCTCACATTTTCTTTTTTTCTTGAGAGTTATGAGAGAAACTATCGAGCAACCTTAGAAAGTACCAAAGTTCCATTAAGGTTATGGATTTGGATCACTTTCAGGCCCTATGCTAGATACCTGTAGGTATCAGTTGTCTTGTTGTCTAGCTAAATATAGGTTCCTGGTCATATCAAAGTAAAAACTATGGTTAGTGTACATGGAACAAATGAAGGTGGGGCTATGTTTTTCCCTTCATCCTGCCTTATTAAGTTTCCTTGTCTCCTATTCAATTCCACAAACCCAACTTCACCTGAATGACATTAAAATTTTGAGCAGTTTGACCGAAATATGCCAAGCTATGTTACACAAAAACGAAAATGGGAAACAATGAAATGTGAAAATGAAAATGACGAAACTGTATTTGTCAAAAATATGGGAAATGGAAACGTGGGAGAAACATGAAAATATTAAAAATATAAGGATAAATATATAAATATTAAAATATAAGGAAATTTATAAATACTAATATTGTATATAAATATTTAATAATATTATTTATTTCAAACATAATTTACTATCAATAAATATTAAAAATAAAAAATTAAGAAAAATAACAAATCACATATTCTCGAATAAAAAGAATGTGTACAATTTCTTAATAATCATTAATATTAAATAGTTTGGAAATTTAACAACTTTTAAATTTTATTTTTATATTATTTTCTTATTTAGGAATTTAATGGATTTTTTTAATTTTTATTTTGCTATTAATTTCTTATTTAGAAATTTAATAAGTCTTTTTATTCTTAATTAGTTATAAATGTTCCTTGATTTTTTTTCCCATTTAGGAAATGTGTTTTCGATTTAGAAACAAATTTCCAATTTTACTACATTACGAAAACGTGCCCGAAACGTTTTCGAAAAATTTCTGTGAAGTTTCGAAAACAAAACGTTTTTGAAATTGAAAAATGTCAGCCCAGTGAAGTTTTCATGCAACCTAGAAGTTGAGTAAAAGGCCTTCATCTTACTACAACTGTTCACATCCAGTATTTGTACAGTGTAACCTAGAGAAGTAGTGAACCCTTACTTGCCTTGACTGCCAAAGTGAGGAGTAAAGCAGTGTTCTTTCTTCCTTTGTCTCTAAAGGATTAGTTGGACAAAATTTTCTTCATCTACAATTCCTTTGATTTAGTAAACCTCCTTAAAAAATTTTTAGATAAACCTTCTGTCGCTCCCCTCATTATAGGCAAGGATGATGAGAATTTGTTGTCCCTTATTATATGCGGATGTTCCAGGGTTCAACCCTCTTGGAAGATTTCACTGATTCGTTTAGAATCGCAACAAAGCTATTGAGTTTCCTACTGATTAGCTGGAAGTCAACGATTGGTCCAAAAAGGAAACTAAACCTTATAGACCAAACTCTAAAAAGATTAACTTTGAAGACATATAACTTTTGCTTTTGCACTTTTATACTTTGCCAATATTTATTAAATATACTATGGTGCAGGTGAAATGGAGTTTTTGAAGACCATTCACCTAGACCTTGATGTTAAAAAAGATGTCTTTGACACTTTTTCTTTAAGTGAGCATCAAGGACAAACCTGTCATTAATAGCATTCTTAGTTCCTCGCCCAAAGCCAATAGCAGCTGTAATTTGCTAACCCTCTCCTCCTGCACCTGTTAAGAAAACTCCTCCTGCCTCTTCCAAAACTAAAGGCAAGGGAAAATTTATGGAAAAAGGCAAACAGGGGAAGAAAATGAAGAACCCATTCACCATGGAGGAGAACAACTCAAAAGACGAGCAAGGGCGCTAAGAGAAAATTGAAGCTCTGCAGGCCCTAGAGGAGGAGTGTCTGAACCCCAAGAAATTATTGGAGACCAACCTTAATGGTATTATCCAAAACTTTGCTATTTGCGATAAGTTTCTATACTTTGTTGATCTTCAGTTTGATAAGCAAATGTGTTCCATCATTTCTTTCGAAGACTTAAGGGCCTGCACGTGCTTAAGGAGAGCCAGAGAAGGAAGTGTACCGCCGAAGAGTTCTTCACTATAAGTGTTTGCTTAGTTTAGTTTTCTTTGCCTTCCCTTTTACTCGTTTTGTATATAACTGTTACGTTTTCAAATAGGTGGCTCAGGCTAGAATAACGAAGCTCTTAAAAGAGCATAAATTAGAGCTGGCTAGGCTTGTCCTCAACTATTGCAAAGAGGTAAAGGTTGAGAAACTCAAGGTGTCAAAACTTGAGAAGGCCTTAGCTTTGAAGGAGGTAGAAATGAAACAAAAGGAGAAACAACTGGCAAAAAAGGATAGCCAGATGAAGATCACCTGCTCTGCTATTCAAGGTTTGCATAACTATGTAGAGGATGTTGTGGCCGTGGGTAAGGCAAGGGAAACAGGAACATCGTCCCTACTTTTCTTGGTTCTAATGACTTATGGGCAAACTATAAAGAGGGTCTTAGAGTAAGATCAACCAAGATTAGATCTCACCAAACTAAAGCACATAGACTTAGGTAAAATTTATGAAGCTTGTGCTGCTCACATCGAAAGAGATAATGATGAAAAATCGAATTTTGATACTCTATATCCCATTGTTAAATTCTAGCTAAACGAGAAAGCCCATATGGTGAAAGTGGTGACAGTTCTAAGACCCGAAGGGGTGTTAACTTCTAATGACGAACTTGATGCGTCCTTATTTGGGATGACAAAGGTTGCTCTTCCACTCACCATTCTTGAAAAGGGTGTTTAAGGAAGCACTGTTGTCGCAACTTCAAAGACTCCTAAGGAAGTAGTGGATTTAGAGGGTTCTCCTGCCACTAAGGAAAAATAGAACAAAGAGGACACTCATTTCGAAGGCCCCAAAGAAGCACCAGCTGTTGCAGATCCTCCTTGTTCCTCAAAATGATAGTGCTTCTTTGTAGTTAATAATATATTGTAATTACCAATTTTTGCAATAATATTTTCCTTGGAAGGATTTGTTAAGCTTTTATTCGTTTTCTACTTGTTTTCCTATTTTCTCAAAAGTGAAGAATGAAAGAACAAGTGATAAAACACTAAGCTTACATACACTTGTATTTGATGATTTACAATTAATTCTTCTTTTGGTGAATGAACTTTGAATCGAGAAGCTTCTAAGCTAATAACTGTAAACAAAAATGTGTTTAGTTGAATATGTTCATATTGAATTTAAAATGATTAAGTGTAAAAACTTTAAAGTATAAAGTACTTAGCAAGAAATTACTAAGTATAAAGATTCTTAATAGTATTTAGTTGATACATAACCTAAGTATAAGTTGTAGTATTTATTACTTTTTACTTGGATAGGGTGACTCTTGACTAGATCTTTATAAAGCTAAACGTACAATGGGGGGTTTCAGCTTGATCTTACTTTTGGCTAATTATTATTTGTAACCCTCACTTTCTTTTTCAAAAAATAATTGGTCATAATCACCATTAAATCTTTCCTTTTAATGAACATTTTATGGCTTTTAGAGGGAGAGCCAAATAAATTTTTTGCGATTTTATTTTCTTTATGGCTACTTAGGTTAGTCGAACCTATATGCTTAAAGTGACTTGAATTTTTCACTTAGTGAAATTTATGGCCTTATTGGGTGATTACCCTTTAGAATGAATGGTTTTATTCGGTGAATCAAACCCTTTATAGAAATGAGGAATGTTATGGCCTTTTAAGAGAGTCAAACCCTTTATGCATAAGATATACTAAATAACTCTTTTATTGATAATATTTACAAAGGTTGTCTACATTTTAGAATCTTGGGATTGATTATCTCCCTAGTATTGCTAACTAGTAGGCTCCATTTTTTAGTACACTTTGGACTAGGTATGGTCCTTCTTTATTTGCTCCAAGCTTTCCCACCCCAAGATCTCCTTTGCCTATTTCAGTTGTTCTAAGTACAAGATTTGCCTATTTCAGTTTTTCTAAGTACAAGATCTTTTATTTGAAAGGATCTTTGGCTAACCCTTTTATTTTGATAAGAAGCTACATTTGACTTTTCGGCTATTGTTCTAATGACTACTTATTCTCTATGTTCTTTAAGTAGTTAATGTGTAATCTTACTCCTTTGTCGTTGGCATTTGGATCAAAATGTTGAACTCTAGAATTGTTCATTCCAATCTCTACTAGAACCACCGCTTCCATGCCATTGGCTAAGCTAAAGGGTGATTCTCCATGGCTTCTAGGGGTCGTTTGGTATTTTCAGGGGATATGAGCTAATTTGGCTTCATCAAGTCTTTTCTTTAATCCATTGAGGATCATTTTTTGGTGACTTCTATTTGTCCATTTGTTTAGGGATCAACAACTAAAGTGAATCAGAGGTTAATGTTGAGGTTCTTGTAAAACTGCCTAAGTTGTCATAGGCAAACTGCTTATCATAGTTTGTGATGAGAGTATTTGGGATGCCGAACCTACAAATGACTTCTTTCCAAAAAAAATTTTCTACCTTTTTTGTTGTGCTAATGGCCATTACTTCAGCCTCTGCCCATTTAGTGAAGTAATCAATAGTAATTTGAGTAATATTTCATAATTTGAGTAATCAATAGTAATTTGAGTAATCAATAGTAATTTGAGTAATTTGCTAACCCTCTCCTACTCTATAACTCCTTTGGTGATGTTGTTTGCTTCCCTATTCTTTTCTATAGGAATTTGAGTAATATTTCATGTTCCTTCTTAATGAGTGAGTTTATTGAGTAGGTGTTGGCATCTCTTCAGATATTTCACCAAGTTATCATCTTAGTTTGAAAATCTCATGTGATTTGATTAACTACAACATGGAGTCACTGAATACCTACAATTCTTCTACTTTCACGTCAATGGATAAGTTTAACATAGTTATCAAACCTCATATTCTGCAACATTTTTAGCAACATTGAATTCCAAGGCAATAACATAATGTAATTTTAAGTTTACTCAGGCTTTGGAGTATGATTCCTGCTTCTGCTCCATGTACATTAGAAACATCATCCATTTGTAAAGTCTAAATGTCCTTTGGCAAAGCCTTAGCCTGTTTGTCACCTGTCATCTCCATGATAAAGTCAGTAATACATTGGGCCTTTAGGGCCATTCGAGGTTCATACCTGATATCATATTCGTTGAGTTTTTAGTGCCCAATGAATTAGTCACTTCAAAGTGTTCAGTCTTTGTAGGGCTTTCTTTAGTGATTGATCTGTTCGAACCACTCTGGTATTTACCTGAAAATAGGGTCTCATCTTCCCTACTGAAATCACCAATGCCATGGCTAGTTTTTCTAACTTAAGATATCTTATCTCAGCCCCACGAAGGACTTTGCTAGTGTAATAAATGGGATGTTGTTCACCATATGCTTCTTGAACTAAGACTAAGGCTAACATTTCTTATCTTATCGCCAGGTACATATAAAGTGTTTCTCCTCCTTTGGGTTGGCTTATAAGAGGTAGGGAGGCGAGGAACGCTTTAAGCTCTTCAAATGCTATTTGGCAATCCTCTGACCATCTAAAGTGTTTCATGTTCTTTAGGGTTTTGTAGAAAGGAAGGCATCATTTTGCCAAACAAGATATAAACCATCCTAAGGCCGTAATCTTCTCATTTATCTTTTGAACTTTGTTGATGGTTCTTGGAGGTCTTATGTTAAGAATGGCTTGGATCTTCTTAGGTTTCATTTTAATGCATCATTTTGAAATCATGAATGCCAAAAACTTGCCTACCTTTACTCTACAAATTTATTTTTTTAAGTTTAGCTTCATGTCGTACCTATTCAAAACACTAAAAACTTATCATAGATCATCTGCATGAGATTCGTCCATTTTACTTTTAAAAATAATATCATCTACATATACTTTATATTGTTACCAATTTGGTCTTTGAACATGAAGTACATGAGCCTCTAGGAAGTTGTTTTTATGTTCTTCAATCTGAAGGGCATGTTTTTATAGTAGTAGGTTTCCTGATCTATGATGAATGTGAATTTTCCTTCATCTTTCTGGTGCATCGATATTTAGTAGTATCCTTAAGTTGCATCTAAGTAACTATACCTTAAAAAATAAGCACTTGAGTCTACTAACTGATAAATGTTCGACAACGAGTAACTATCTTTTGGATATGCCTTGTTCAAGACCATGAAGTTGATGCACATCCTCCATTTGCCGCTTGATTTCCTAACCATCACAATATTTTTCACCAGTTAGGATACTTTACTTCTCTAATAATACCTGCATTTTGAAGTTTAACTAATTCTCCCATGGCCTTCTGTCTTTTGGAGGTAAATCACCTCTTCTTTGATAGGCTTCATCATAGGGGTCCACATTTAGCCTATGACATCCCATCGAAGGATGGATTCCTTGTATCTCTTCTAGTTTAGAGGTGAACATCTCCATGTTCTCTAGAATGACATGGGTAAGTCATTCGATTGCTAGCTGATTCATATTTGCACCATATTTGATTATTTTGTTAGTTAAAACTTTAAGTTCAGTTAGCTTACCAACTGGTTTCGTTCGCTCTCGCTGATCGGGATCCGTTAGTTCAGTCTTTAGTACTCTTTCATTTTGTTATAGGGCTATGTGGTTACATTCAATCACCACCTTTTGGTTCCCTCTCACTATTAACACTCCTTTAGGTGTTGGTATGTTCATGGTTAAACATCTTATACTCTCTATTGCACCTGTTTCGAAAAGATAAAGCCTTCCAAGAATTTTGTTATAAGGAAACTCCTTATCTATGACATGAAATAAAGTTTTAGCTGTTGATGTAGGTCTCAATCTTTCATCTATCATTTTTACCGTTAAGGTGGTTGTCCCAAAGGATCATAGTTGCATTCCTCCTAGCCTTACAAGCTGCTTCTTTGTTCTTCTGAGGTCCATCAATGTTCCCCCTATTGTCATGTATGCTTGTTTGGTGATAGCATTGGTTACGCTCCCCTATTAACCAGTAATCTTTTAACAAGGTATTTGTTTAGGACACCTTCTACAACTAAGGCGTCATTGTGTTAGGCATTAATCTGTTCCCCATCTTTTGGGCTGAATGTAACTATTAGGAGGTTTTGATGGGTACCAATAAGGAAAGTTTTTGAACGCTGGCGCTTCTTGTTTGATGGGTTAGGCTAGTCTCCTCCCATTATTACATTAATCACGCTTGTTATTCTTTTATTAGGGCACTCTATTTTTGGTTCCTGATCTTTATCTTTAGGTCTCTTCCCCTTGGGGTCTTTAACAAACTTTCTAAGTGCTTCGGTCTGTATGAGTTTTTCGACTTCTTTCTTTAGGTCCCTACATCACTCAGTGTGATGCCTATGATCGTTATGGAACCTACAAAACAAAGTTTTGTCCCTCTTGGCAGCCCTATCAATAACCTTCGAGGGTATTGTATATTAGTTCCATTTTGTTTAATCTAGATGAGGATGCTACCTCCGGTGTCGCTTAATCATGTGAACTGTATATCTGCACCGTTCTTTGTTCTAGTGGAAGGAGGATTGTAACTTTATAGGGTTTGGTGAGTGGAGCTATATGTTCTTCTCTCTTAACCTCTTTTCTAACTCCACCGTTCTTCATTCTTCCTTTCTTCTCTTTTTCCTTTATCTAGCACAATATATCTCTGAGCTATAAAGATTAGCTCGGAGTAAGAGTCGATTTTCTTGGTATGAAGCTTGTCCTTTAGTCTGCCAAAGGTGGTTCCACTTCTCATGTCCTTGACATTTATTTCTCATTTATGATCTCAATTTCCATTATTTGTTTATTGAACTTGTCAATATATTCTAAGAGGGTTCCCTTTGCCTGCAAGACCTTAAAGAACTTGTTTTCCTCTTACGAGGAATGTTGGTGGCAAATCTTTAGAGAAAAGAATATTCTAATTTTTTAAAACAATGAATAAAGCTAGGAGGTAGTTGAAAATACCACCTTTGCGCCATTTTTATGAGTGTAATAGGAAAAACCTTACAAAATATAACATGAAAGATATCATTGAGCAACATGGTGGTTTGAAATGTTGACAAATGAATATGCGAATCTCCTATTCCATTATATATTTATGGTATAGGAAGATTCCATTTGTGGGTGAATTTCTCTTCAATAATTTCCTAGGCTATAGGTGAAGCCTCTAAGTATTTCTTGACAGAGCCTGACTTGGCTTTTGAGTATTTTGTTTGAGAGTCAGCTTCGTTATCAATAGCAACCTCAGTCACCCTTTTGCCAGACCTCGTTGTGGCTTCATCCCTATTCATCTGCTGTATAGTTTTTTTTAATCTTTGAGGGTTTAGCAACTGAGGTTGTGGCTTTCCATTATGTTCTCCAGGATTTTGCTTGGGTTGTTGTGCGTTGAGGGTTGTTAGATTTGTGTTGAGAGCCCTAGTCATTTATTGATTAAAGTTATCTATTTATGCTAAGAGCCCTAGTCATTTATTGATAAAATTTATCTATGGCAGCTTGCATAATTCTTGCTAGAGTCTCTTGGAATTGTGTTAATTGATACAGTCTGAGGCTAACACCTATGGATCGAATATACAAGTGCACTTATCGAGTATAGTATAGGGTAGGAATATCAAGTATCGATCTCTCAAGGACTAAAAGTATTAGTATTAGCTTTTTATCTATTATTTAACTGATAATTTTAAGTGAATTAATTAACTAATAAAATAAAATAATTCAACAAACTAAAATAATGAAAATATGAACTAAATAGTGAAAAAGGTGATCAATATGATAAATAGCACTCAAGTATTGAATCCTCCTAAGACTTATTAAGAAATTGATTTTCTGATAATACAATCTAATTCAATGTTTATGGAATTGTGAAAATTCCTTTAGTATGTTAAAGTCTTTCTCAAGATTATTAACATCTAATTCTAGGTTGATTAATTAGAATCTCTTCCTAATTAAAATCCCTAAAATTGCATTATAGTTCCTTGAATTTCACTATTAGGTTTGACCTAATCTGTAAGATTTATGTTATCATAGCTCTAAGGGTACATGCAACTCTTTTCAATTGTGCTAAATCTTTTCAATAACTTGATATCTCAATCTAAGTTTAAAGAATTAAAACAAGAATCAATATTTCAGATATATCAATTCAAGGAAATAAAGAGCAAACACAATTGAATTCTATAAAATAATGAAAAGATTGTATTATCTAAAAAAATCACCAGTCAAAACTCATCTTAGGGTTCATCATACCCAAGTGCCTAATTAATTTAGTTCATAATTGAATTACTAACCAACATCAAAATAAAGAGAAAATAAAATAGAAGAGTTCATAATAAAAACTTTTGTATTCTTCAATTCTCTTCAAACTTGATGGTTGATCAATAATCATTTTCTTGTGGATGACTTCTTCTCCAGAAATAAAATAAAACAAAAACACTCTAAAATAATAATAATAATAATTCTTTTTTTAATCCTAATAATTCATCCTCTATTTACAGTCTCCTATTCCCCTTTAAAATAGGAAAAATAACATCCTTTACCAATTTGAAATCAAAACAAACCAAACTTCCTTTCTTGTGAATAAGAGCCGGTGAAGTTTCCTTTCTTGCATGGACTCTCGGGCTCTTCCTAATTTGAATGGAAATTGGACTCAAACACTGTTTGTAAAATATCAAAACTGGACCCTGAATAGTCAAATTTTTATTTAGTCCTTGAACTTCTGAAACTGCATAATTTCACCCAAAAAACTCTTAAAATTCATCAATAAACTCTAATTTCCAGGATTTCCTATAAAATTACAAAATACAAACCAAAAGTGAGAAATTAACTAGTATTTTTTTCAAATTAAACTCAATTAATAATAAAACGAGCCTTAAAAAATACTTAAAAATAAAGAACTATCAAATTTCGGCACACTTAGCATTTTGTTTGTCCCTAAGCAAAAATACTAAGCTAACTGTAAAAGACACGAACAAAAAACTCAAAATAAAACAAGAAAAATACTAAGCACAAAACACATAAAAACTAACACAATTGACTCATAAACACATTTCATCCCCCTCATCAGCAACATAACAAATTGAATTAACCGAGCTATGTGAAAAATTCATCAATTCTCAAACTTGCAAAAATTGTGTTCTACCATACTTATTCAATCAGAACTATCCCTAAATCAAATGCATCAAAGATTATCTATTGACAAATCCTAAAAAAAAATAAATAAATTCATTTATCAAGTTTCACACAATATACCCCTCATTTCAAGTGTTTAAAGGTTAGTGTATGCTCTCATCGTCTAACAAATAGCCCAAAAGTCAACCATAAGCTTGAAAATGAATAACCTCTTCACCACTTTAATTCAAATTCAAATACAAATACAAATCAAAATATCTTTCTTTTGGTTGTAATGGGGCCTTGGTAAAGGGTAGATGTTTTTAGGCTAGTGGACTACAAAATAATTGATCATACTTACTAAATACTCTCTCAAATGAAACTCACATGATCTTTCAATAAAGAACAAATTTCACGCCAAAATATAATTCTACTCTCATGGACGTTAAAAATAATAGAAATTCTAGACCCTTAGTTGATATTTTTTGCAAATAGAATTGAACTGTCTTGATAAAAAAAATACATCCTCTTCTTCCTCTTTTTCTTTGACTTTTTTTTCTTTCTTTTCTCTTCTTTTATATCGTTCATTTTTTTTTTTGTATTTTAAGAGGAGGAAAGAAGAATTACTATAAAATCACACAAGATAACAATTCAAAAATTAAGCAATTAATTAAATAACATTCTCTCATTTTCACTCTAAAGAATAAAATATTCAATCCCATACTTAAGACTTCTCATTAATTTCATGAAACAATCCCTTGTAATTGTAGAAACCAAATGTCATCCTAAAACAAACATGATTAATTTAATATTTTAAGGGACTCGGTTTCATTGGCTAGCTAAACGCGAGATTATATAAAAAAAAAATAGGGTTCTTGTAGGCTCAAAGGGCTCACTAAATAGATAAAAGGGTGGATAAAGAAAGAAAAAAGAACAAATGACTAATCCTAAATTGTCTTAATCATTTTTATGCTTGTATTCGATAATGTGGTCTCAAAATAATAACAAATCAAGTTCTAGAGACTCCAACATTATTTAAGAACTCACTCAACAAAGAATTTACAAAACTAAGCACATTACAAGGAAAATAGGCTCAAAACTTTCTTTATAGTGTAAAAAATAAATGAATTTTAATTTTTTAAGAATTTGTAAACTTCCAAATCTTGAGATTTCCTTTAAAGATAGTGATAATTAAATATCTATGGTAGAAAACAAGGTTTGTAAATTAAGAAAGTGAATCTAGGAAAATAAGGTTTGTAAATTAAGAAAGTAAATCTAAGGCATAGCTAGATATTTTTTTACCAAGTTAAGATGAAAATGAGGGAACTACTAAGCTAATAATGAGTCATTCACACAATAAAGCAAATAAAACATCAATGCAATTTTCTTGACTTTTTTTAATATACATAAAAATAAAATAGGAACAAAAAAAATTATCAAATAAACCCTCCCCCACACTTAAGACACATTGTCCGCAATGTGGAAAAGAAATCTTCTGCATAACAAAATAAATAAAGAACACATTAAAAAAACAAAGGAATTAATAAACTTCCCTGGAATCTAAAGGAGCAGGTGGTGGAGACGCTGGTAGTAAGTGAGGAATGAAGGAGTCTGGATTAGAGGAGGAGTATACAAAATAGGAGAATTGTGTTTTATTTTATTTATTTATTATGATTATTAAATATATATATATCTGAAGAAAGTTATATATATATATATATATATAATGTCATGTGCGGTCCAACGCTCCTGTGTGCGGCATGGACCGCACATGCATTGGATATGTGCACATGTGCGCATCACAACCTGTTGAATTTTTTTTTTCATGTGCGGTCCAACACACATGTGTGCATTGGTTGCTACACAAGCTCTAGGCACACCCTTTGTGCAATGATATGCACACATCTTGTGCGCATCATCGCGCAACCTCTGTTGGAAATCTTTTTTTTTTTTTCAAATCCTGTGTGCGCACCAAGATAGAGCTTCAAATGATGACCGTTCACTTTAAACGTACCTTTTTTAGGATGAGTTACCTCAACTGTGTCGTAAGAAAAAATTTGTTTGATGGTAAACGGTCCGGACTATCTAGATTTGAGCTTACCTAGGAATAATTTGAGGCAAGAGTTATAAAAAAGTACTTGATCTCCTTTATTGAACTGTTTGGATTGACAAATTCTCTTGTCGTGATACTTTTTAGCCCTCTCCTTATACAATTTGGAGTTCTCATATGCCATTAATCGTCATTCCTCGAGTTCATTCACTTGATGTTTTCGCATTTCACCTGCAAGGTTAAGATTAAAATCAAGAAGTTTCAAGCTCTACAGGCAGATGACATGCTTTTCCATAAACTAACCTATACGACGTAGTGCCAATAGGTTTTCTATAAGCTATTCTATAAGCCCAAAGAGTGTCATCTAACTTAAGGGACTAATCTTTTATAGATTATGCAACTGACTTTTCAAGAATCCTTTTGAGTTCCCTATTAGCTACCTCAACTTGACCGCTCGTTTGAAGGTGATACAAGGTTGCGACTCTATGTGTAATACCATACTTTTGAAGCTCTTTTTTGAATTGCACATTATAAAAATGAGTACCCATATCACTTATTATTGCTCGAGGTGCACCAAAATGCGAGAATAGTTTCTTAAGGAACTTAACTACAACCCTAGCATCATTTTTGGGTAAAGTTTGTGTTTCGACCCACATAGAAACATAATCTATAGCAACTACGATGTATTTTTTCCAAATGAAGATGGGAAGGGGCCCATGAAGTCAATACCCCAAATATTGAATATTTCACATACTAAAATATAGTTTTGAGACATTTCAACACGACGAGAGATATTACCTGATCGTTGGCAATTATCACATTGCTCTACATACCTTTGGGCATCCTTATAGATAGTCGACCAATAAAAATCTGATTCGTAGACTTTTTGGGCCGTCTTATTTGCACTGTAATGCCTTCTAGTGGGTCCAACATGACAATGTTCTAAGATTTCCCATCCTTCCGAAGTTGGGACACATCTCTTTACAATTTGATCCGCACAAATTTTGAACAAGTAGGGGTCCTACCAAAAGTAATTCTTTAAATCCGAAAAGAACTTTCTCTTTTGATGATGAGACATTCCCTTTGGTAGAACTTCACCTGTTAAGAAATTTATTATGTCAACAAACCATGGAACATCTAAATCACTTACTTCTTTAATGCTGTAAAGATGCTCTTCAGGAAATTGATCATTGATTTGGGCTTCGTCGAGTTTTTCTAAATTAGGATTCTCTAGAAGGGATAGATGGTCAACTGCTAGATTTTCAGCACCCTTTTTATCACGGATCTTAAGATCAAATTCCTGCAACAGTAAAATCCATTGAATTAATCTAGGTTTTGCATCTGATTTAGTAAGCAAATAATGCAGAGCAGAGTGGTCAGTATAAACAACGACTTTGGACAATATCAAATAAGATCTAAATTTATAAAACGTAAAAACCACAACTAGTAACTCCTTCTTCATAGTTGTGTAATTCTCTTGGGTGTTCGTGAGAGTCTTACTAGCATAGTAGATGGGCTGAAAATGCTTGTCTTTCCGCTGTCTGAGAATGATGCCTATTGCAAAGTCACTTGCATCACATATTAGTTCAAAAGGAATAGTCCAATTCGGTGCTACCATAATTGGGGCATTAGTCAATTTCTTCTTACGAATGTTAAATGCTTCTAAACATTATTGAGTAAAAACAAATGACACATCTTTTTCAAGCAACTTAGTTAAAGGCCTAACAATCTCAGAAAAGTCCTTAATGAACCTCCTATAAAACCTTGCATGCCCTAAAAAACTCCTAATTGCCTTAACTGAAGTCGGGGGTGGCAACTTAGAAATAGTTTCAATTTTTGCTTTATCTACCTCCATTCCCCTACACGAGATTTTGTGCCCTAAAACTATACCCTCTTGCACCATTAAATGACACTTTTCCTAATTGAACACCAAATTGGTCTCTTCATAACGTTTAAGCACTCTTTCTAAATTATGAAGCCATAAATCAATAGAATCACCAAAAATAGAGAAATCATCCATGAATACTTCCTTAATATTTTCCACAAGTTCATCAAAAATTGCCATCATGCATCACTGAAAAGTAGCGGGTGCATTACACAATCCAAAAGGCATTCGACGATAAGCAAACGCATCATATGGACAAGTAAATGTCATCTTTTCTTGGTCCTCCAGAGCAATAGGAATTTGAAAGTAACCAGATA